>CABHPH010045271.1:8314-18538 GCA_902168325.1 Peromyscus nudipes | reverse complement strand
TGTGTGTGTGTGTGTGTGTGTGTGTGTGTGTGTGTGTGTATGTGTTTAGAGCTGACTACTTGAGGTTGTGTAACCAGTCAAGGGGATTGTCCCTGGAGAGAACTGATTTTCCCTCCCCGAGCAGCCATTGGCTGCATGTAAGTCTTCATCTAGCTGTGGAGCCTCATGAGCTTTCCCTCACCTACCTTGGCATGTCAACTGGTGTGGTTTGGGAATCATTAATAATTGAGTGACTATGCTTTCATCCTACTATATTGTTGAAATCCAACTTTAAGTGAGATGATATTGGGAAGTAGGGGTGGGTATTCATAGGTGACTAGATAGGCCAGAAGTGGCCTCATATTAAGACTCTGGGAAGATCTGTTATATCTGTCATGTGAGAATACACCAAGAAGCTAGCTATCTGAGCTGAAGATATAATATGGTGATGTAGCTATTGTGTAGTAAGTGCACGGTTCTTCCCAGCATAGCAAGGAGATGGAGAAAAGAAGGTTGAGAAGGAGAAAGAGGAGGAGGAGGAGGAGGAGGAGGAGCAATGATGTAAGTGCAAAAAAGAGAAGTGTGAGAGCTAATCTTGGTCGTTAACTTGACTACATATGGGATCAACTAAAACCCAAGTTGATTAATTTTCTTAACCAGATTATTTGAAATAGGAAGACCCACCCTAAATCTGAGCCACACCTTCTGGTGGCATCCTACACAAAAGAACATGAAAGAAGGAAACTTTGCTTTTGGTCTCCTTGTTCTGACTCTCACAGTTCATTTATCTAACTTTAGGATTCCAGTATAGACTGGTTCTAGTAGCTCTCCTGGACTCCTCCAGACTCCAGTGCCAAATTTGAACTACTGTGATGCTCAGCCTCAAAGACTGAACAACTACCTGATTCTTGGCCTTAAAATCATAAGATAGTCATTAGCGAACTACTTAGACTACATCCTATAAGCCAGTTTAACAAATCATGAATATAATATAATATAATATAATATAATATAATATAATATAATATAATATAATATAATATAATATAATATAATAAATGAGTTCTGTTCCTTAAGAGAACCCTGACTAATACAAGAGGACCATATGAAGAAAGAAAAAGCAGTAAAAGGAGGAAAGGAAAGAAAATGGGAGAAGAAGGGGTGGAGTTCAGAGCAACACTTTCAATATTTGGAAGATCACCTACATTAAAAATATGATAACATTGGACTTAAATTTTTATACCAATATAGTTAACTATTCACATAACCTCAGAGACATTCCTTTGTGTATATATCCAAAACCAATGAAATCATTATGCCAACCAGACACCCGTACTTTTAAGTTAACTGAAGTACTATTGGTAACAGCCTGATTACATCGTAAACCAAAGTGTCTATCAAGGGATGAACGGAGAAAGAAAATGTAAATGTACACAATGGAACAGTGTTCAGCCTTTAAAATGGAAGAAAAATATACCTCTTATAACAACAAATTGGATGGATTTGGAGACCCTTTCGCTAATTGAAATAAACCAGGAAAGAAAGATACATTTTGAGTGTTCTAATGCATGTGTGGATAGAAAAAAAGATCTGAAAAGCAGAGATTATGTTTCTATGTTTTTGGGGGTGAGAGGGCCATAAAATGGGAAGATCATAGTCAACGCTATGAAAGCTCTCATAGGAAGCATGAATTAGGTCTTCAGGTAAATTGCCGTCATGATCACTGCAACTAGTAAAGGAATAAAGGAACATCACAGTGTCTGTCACCCAGAGTCAATTTCAGATGTTCTCAGCACGTGCACACACAGACACAGACACAGACACAGACACAGACACAGACACACACCCCAGCCAAGACAAAACAAAAACCCCAAATATTAAATGTTTGAGATGATGGGCAACTACCTTTATTTATTCATTCAATGTTATATGCAAACATGATATCATCATCTTGTACACCTAAATACGTATTATAATTTTCAAATACAAAATTACAGTATTTCAACCTGACAAACATCTGAATGAATGCAGAAGAGGAAATGGTGCTAAGAGGCTGCAGGTACTGCCAAACTCCCACCATTCTTTTGCTAAAAGTCACCTTAACAAGAAAAGGAAATTTGCATTCCTTCCTCCCTCACAGTGCAAACAAGTGATGGCTTTCATCTTCCCTCACAACCTGCGTTCATCATCCTAAACAAACACACAGCCCAGGTAGTGTGCATTCTTTACAGTGCAGCTGCAATACACTGTGTCAACATTACCACCACCCCAGAAATTTCTCCAATAAAGACGTTTGGGAATCATTCTTTCCCCTCTCTTCAGAAACTTCCCTTTCTTATTTGATGCTAAAATGATGAAGAGATGCTTCCCAAGGAAGAACAAAGATGATGATTGCAAGGAAGATTCAAGAATCCTAATAATCATGAATCTTACCTCAGGTATTGATTGAATAAATAACCCCAGGTGTAAAGGCTTCTTTGCCATTTATGCTTCCTCGGAGGCTTCAGGGAACGATGGTGATTTTGATATCGATCAGTTAAACCACTAGTTCCCAGTTCTTGCTTCACATTACAGTCCACCAGGGGACTTAAAAAATGCTTAACTCCCAACCTTAGCCATTCTGATGGAATTGGCACAGGTCCACAGCAAGTATTAGGAATTAAAAAATTTTCCCTGTGTTTCTATTATGCAAGTTTGGGGGTTTCTGACATAAATCCTCAGTTCTCTGTGTATAATATTTCCTGAATTGTTCTGCTTTGTTCTATATAGCCTTATGTAGTTTGTGTGTATGCATGTGTTTGTGTGTGTGTATGTGTGTGTTTTGTGTGTGTCGTTTTCTGGTATATGTGTAGCTTTCTTTGATTTAAAATTAGCCTTACATCAACTTTCTATTCATTTGCATTTATTTTCATTATCACTTTTAGTTATTATCCTCCAGCACAAACACAGCAAGACATATCCTTGAGCTAAATACCTATCCTTAGACATTTTTATAAGACAAAATTGCTCCCTCATGACTTGCAAAGACCAATTTTAATTTTCTTTTCAGTGTTATGCCCTTCCTTAAGGATGTAGATTTTGTGGACCACATCTTCGATAGGAACTCTGCAATGAAGCCCTCTTTTTGAGAGTATTCTCAGAGTCTTTGGCTATATATACTCAGATATCCTCAGTTAAGCTCAGGCTGCTCCCCATCCTTTTATTCCTTTATTAACCTTTGCCTTACTTTTGGTTTACATCAGGGATGCTAGTGCAAAGTAAGGCTATGAAAGAGTTTATATGCTCATAATGTACAAGGACTTTGTGCTGATTTCTATACAAATATGGGATTTAGAGTAGAAAGTGATTTCAGAACTTATTACTCTAGTATATCCTTCTTTTCCAAATGTGAATGCCAGGACCCAGGTAGTTACGTAAATGAGCTCAGTCATTAAGATACCCAGCAAAATTTTGGAGGACTTAGGATTAGAAGTCTCTCCAATATCCTTTTTCTGTAATAAATACCAGTTACTGTTTTCTTGCATTGCTCTGACTGCAATACAGGAAACTACATAGGAATGTGGACATTATAAACAGAGTTCTAACATTCAATACCCACCCCCCAACAGAAACGCAGCTAGACATATCCTTGAGCAAAATACCTATTCACAGACATCTTTACAAAACATGATTGCTCCCTCTTGACCTGTGAAGACCAATTTTAATTTTATTTTTAGTGTTATACCCTTCCTCGAGGATGTAAATTTTCATTGACTGGCTATTGCTCTCTATTCCTTGTTTTACCTATGTCTGTTTTAGTCTGAATTTCCTTCCAGCTGCTACCTTTGGATACAGCTTACTTTTATTTTTCTGTCTTCTAGCCATATAAAATTAGATTATTGATTTTGTGATATAGCTTCTCTTTTTATGTACTTATTTCAAGCCACAGCTATAGCTGCTTTCATGTCTATATTTTTGTCATGCTGTTTCCATTTTTATGTTTATGAAACCATTGTCTGATTTTACTTGTGAGTTCTTTGGACCCACTGATTGCTTAAGGTATTTGATGGCCATCTCCAGCTTGTGCTTGGAACATAAAGTCATAGCTGGATGGGCTATTTGGAGGTGGAACTTACATGGAGGAAGTAAGACATTGTGGCATGCCTTGGAAGAATAATATCTTGTTTCTGGCCCCTCCTTTCTTATTTATTTCAGGTCTCTCATGATGTTAGAAGCCTTTTTGAGTCATACCATTCTGTGAGGAAGTTCCTGCCTCCCTATAGGACTAGATGCATGGAGCCATCCAGCTGTGGACTGAAATTGGTTAATGTGTTATGCTGGAGGGGCTCAAAAGACTAGACTGATGATAGGAGTACATAGGAGTACAGACAGAAATGACTGTGCTCATGAGATTTCAGATCAGAAGGAAGACTCTATATTTTTTTTTGCTATTCATGTTACATTATTGCCATTAACTTATCTACATTTGTCCATACATTGAGGCTTTTTAGGAGACTGAATTTAAACACAACCAACTAATTAATATAGTGAATAAAAGTTTACAGCAGCATAACCCTCAAGCTGTGGCATGTGCCTTTGTAGCTGTGTGTAGCAAAATTTGCAATGAAATTGAGAGCAAAATACATATTGGGCTGATGTACAAAACTTAGTTTGGCCAGAAAAAGAGCATGTGTAAAGTTCAAGGGTCAAGGAAAGTGTGTCTTTGCATCTAGGTAACAGGTATTAGCTGTATACCAGCCATTGCAAATTCAAGGATGTAAAGATGTAACCTTACTTGAAAGGTTTTGCTTTGAGAAGAGCACTCCAAGTTGCTCAGGTCAAACAGGATCCTTAGGGAAATATTTCCCCAAGTTTATTTAGCCAGCTACACAGAAGCCATTGCAACTATGGTCCAAGGGGTCTCAATGCTGGTTTTGCAGACATGAAGAATACAATAGTTACGGAACACTAGAAGCATCCATACAGATTAAAAAAAGACATGGAAAGTCAATCACTGTGTTTTAGGGTGAGAGTCCCAGGAATCAGCCCCCAAGAGAGCAAGGTCTGAAGCTATGAGATTTCATCAGATGATGCAATGTGGACTCCAGGAATTTAGAGATACCAGCAATGTAGAAAGCCTGCTAAGAAAAGCTGTAAGCATTCAGCAGAAGCAATTCAAGGAAGAGGTCACAGGAATGAGGCCATGCCCTTTGGTGCTCATACTATATCACTATGTACCCTGAATTCCATATGTAGAGATTCAAGATTAAATGCCCTGGTGAATTTTGGTATTGTTTTGGTCCTATACTTCTTTTGTGCCCCTGTCTCTTCCTTTTGTATTGCGAATATTTTATTCTGTGTTCATCTCACCAGTGTATATTTTAGGAAGCTTCTACAGTAGTAGATTTTCATACCTTGCTCAGACATTCTTGAGGAAGGTAGAGATTTTCCTAGTCATCTTGGTCTCAATAGCAGCAGATGCAGAATATTTTTGTTTAAAAAATATGTATCAAATCCAGAGCTTGTGTGTCTTTGGCAAGGACTCTAACAGTGATCTACATCCTGAGACAGATAAGGTTTTTGTAGAGGGGAATGGGACAAGGTCTTACTCTGTAGTCCAGGTCTGCCTGACACATACTATTTAGCTCAGGGTGACCTCAAATTCTCAGTGATCCTCCTGTCTCAGTCTGAGTGCTGGGATTATATATGTCAATCACCATACCCTTTCAGATGAGTCATTTTCTAAAACATACTACTAATGTGTCTTTTAATAGGTCTATTTTAGCAAATTTGTGTTTGAAGTCATTATTAATATGGAAAGATTATTTCTGTCATTTGGTCATTTTTTGACTGTTTCTCATGACAATTGCTTTCCTTAATCATTCCAATTTTGCCTTTTGTGATTCTTCCCTTTTATGCCATTTTGATGCCTTCCCCATTTGCTATTCTCTGTGTATGCTAGCTTATTATATTATTAATATTATTATTATATTTCGTTATCCTGGTAATTGCAACTAAGTAGGCAGTTGAGTGTACAGGCCTGAGTGAGGTTAGGCTTGGAGAAAGCATTGATAATACTTGGTGCCCACATTATATCAATGCTATGTGACCTGGTAGAGAAGAGCCTAAAATGCAGTGCTAACACCTGAGAACATGAAAGCATAACCTTCTTATTGATGGATAATTTTATATTTACTCATTACAACTGCTGTTTGGGTATTGGCATTAGTTCTCATTGCTAAAGGCTGTAAGCTAAAAATAGGCTTTCCTATGTTTTCTAAGTAATAAAACCAGATGAATCCTGTTACTTTATTATTTTTTATTTTTTTTTACCTGTAAGGTTCTCTTTTAACCTCTCCTTGATTGTATCAATTCATTACTTACTCATTAGTTTCAAAAGCATTAATTTTCTTTGCAACTTAAAATAATGACCTTCATTTTCCTATGGAGATCATCTATCTTTAGAAAAAGTAATAAATACTACTTTGTATTTCTTGATTATCTATATGGGCCAGATAAGGTCAAACATTTTGTGGATGAACTCGAAGGCATGCATATAAACCATGTAAGTGGCATATGTCAGCTATATATGTTCTATTGGTCGCAGCTTTTATACTTTCCTTGACCAACTTTCTCTCAAAAATGTAGCTTTAATCATAGTGTCCAGGGAGTAGGGATGATTCTTATGGAGAAACAAGCCTATATTCACATTTTTTGAGGGAAGGCTGGGATTCTTACCTTTATATCTGGATAATGTTATACCCTGACCCTTAAAACAGAGCAGTTTGTGGGAGGCAGATGAGTTATGAATAATGGTGCATGCCTACGATGAAAAATGAAAAATTATGTTGTAATACAAGCTGATGGAACACAGTTTACAATTGTCTGATTCTCGTTATTTCCTCATGTAGCTGCTTTAATCCTTACTTCTATAGTTGTTTACTGTCTGCAAAACAGACCTTTCACCAATTCTTGATATCTGACAATTAGAAATTTTACTTTGAATTCTCCATTGCATGGAGCAGAACTGAGCTGGTTGGAGGTATGTCCCTCCAGTGGATCACAAGCATTTCTAAGCATATTTGTAAGACGCCTTGAACAGTGTGGATGACATGGCTCCTAAAATTTGGATAAGCCTGCAGAGAAAATGTTTTCTTGGGCCATTTTCTCTGCCCTGATTTCTGCTTCTACCTGACTTACAAAAGCTGAAAAACAAATTCACTAAACTTCTGTAAATCTCATTTTCTAATTGCCTCACCATGGCAACCCTATTTGCCCAGACATACAAGGTATATAGTTCTTTTTGAGAAACTAAGCATTTGTTAAAGGAGCCCATACAAGTTTTCTGTGGGATTTTTAAAGACTGTACCCATGCTACTTATTTTCATGGTTGGAAGGTGGCTCAGGCTTAGTCTCAGACTCCTAGTTTAGCATAGCAAGTAGACTAAAATACTCATAGCTGTTCTTAGAATTGTTTCACTGATAGTCTCTGAGGACCCTGTGAGTCTTCATAAATGTAAAGCATATGTATGCTTTTGCCGTACCATCAGAGATTACCTTCAGAAATCTGCTCTGCTTCCCTTGTACCTTCGAGAGCTCTTGCTTTATCCCATCAGATAGGTATCTCCAGAGTGTTCTGTGCCTCCTCTTTGAACTTCATTGAAATACTGTGAAGACAAAAGGATCAGATTAGGATTTAAACTAGCATTAATACCCACAATCCACTGGCTGCTTTATCATACTGGTAACTGACAGACCACACACCACCAACTGTGCCTGCTCATAAAGCCAATTACATTAAATGGCACACAGTGTTCATTGGAAAAGGGTGCCGCCTTGAGCTTAGGAATGGCTGGAGGAAATGCTCATTGCTGTTAAGGGATTGATCTGACATTGACTCCAAACCAAATTATGAGTCTGGTGTTGTGCTGTGGACCTTCATAAACTAAATTCGATTTTCACAACCATTTTGTGAGGCAAATATTGATATCTTAATTCACTTCTGAAATGTCAGAAGTGAAAAATGAATCTTCCTATTGCTGCTCTTGCCTAGGGTATAATGGGAGTACCAAAGGTGTCCCAAGGAGTGTTTGGGTCAGATTCTCCTCTTTGAACTTGAAAAGAAATTCACTTCCTACGATTTGATGAGAGGTGAAGTAGTCTGCTCTAGGGTGCCTCAGTGACTTAGGAAAGTGCAAGTCCCATTGTTGGGGAGGCCACTGTTCTGTCCTCTGGTGCAGTTTGAAGTCTCTCCTTGTATGTTCTCTAAATAACACTGGCATTAGCCCACATTGAAACCACCTCCTCAGGATTCTGAAGAGCTGTGCAAACAGCTAGGAGAGAGCATTGTCTAAAGCCATATGAAAAGACTGGGATTTGTCTGGTGAACAAAAATTTTGCAATCATAACACCTTTTACTCCCACAGCAAGCAGAACTTTTTCTTTGTGAAGCAAGCAAGCAAACATTTCATTTTCGGGATAATGATGCTCTTTAAAGGGGCAGTAACAGCAGTTTAGCTCTTTATTTCCTTTGCGTTTAATGCCATCAGAGGAAAAGGGCAGGCTTTCAGATGCATAGTCCTCAAAGCACTGAATTTCTTGTTACTTAAGTGGATACACGTGGGCTGTATTGACAAGCTAACAGGCATGGCATTTCAAAGTAAAGTCTATTTCATCCACAAGATTAGAAGCACCTTAGTGTTATAGAAAATGTAGATTTTTAGATTCTACCATAGAGCTACTGTTTCAGAGTCTCGAGTGGGAGGAGGCATAGAGCTTAGGCATATGCATTTTAGATGTACCTTTGGAGATTTTTAGATCCATTAGTCTGAAAATAACTGCAATGGAAGGACCACCTCCATGAAAAGATGAGTTAGAGTATTTTTGTTCTAATGGCACTTGGTTAAAATGAATCCATCAACTACTTACATTCCGGGAGGGAGAGCCAAACTAATTTCTGTGGTGAATTTGTGCACGAAAAAGAGTTGGGACATACTTGTGGAGAGGAAATTTATTCTTTTTGAGGGCTTGAAGGGAAAGTAGACATAGTCTGTGACACTCTAGAAATCATATGTATAAGTGTGTGGGATTGTCATATTTTAATACCATGTAGCTCAGTCCTCAAATTCACAGTTCTTTTGACTTAGCCTGCTGAATTACAGGTGGGCACAACTGCTATAGAACACAGTCCTCTCATCATAACAGCCACTACATCTTCATCAGAGCAACTATGGCTACTTGCAAGAGAATCTTGAGATTTGGCCTCTTGACATTTGCCCAGAAAAATAAAAGAAGATGTGAGGGTAAGCAGACCCATACCTTAGATCTAAGCAAGCCATTCCCTGGAAGCAACCCCCTCTGCAAACTGTAGAGAATTCTGCCCAGTCCAAATTGCACATGACTTCATGGTCTAGAGATGCTAGAATATATAGAGGGGAGGAGGTTAAGTGAAGCAGAGTACTCTGGCTATACAACTATTGTCATGGAAGCCATCATCCATGCTGAAGTGAGACTTTATTGTGCAGCTGTTTTGTGGTCTCCCATACCCCATCAAGAAACTCCTCACTCATGCTGTCTAAACAAGCCAGGTGAACTCGTTGGTTCACTAATGGACCATCCAGGGTGAATAGATGTTTGTTAACATCTCTCCAGAAGGAGTTCACATAACACATCACCACACTCTGATAACTAGACTGACATAACTGGGTGAGGCAGGCACAAATACACATAGAGTTTCTCAGAGGAATTTATCAGTGCAATGGAAAGAACACGTTACCTAAAATGTGGGACTAGAGCATTTGAGAGGTTAGGTCAGCGATGAACTCTCTCTCTCTCTCTCTCTCTCTCTCTCTCTCTCTCTCTCTCTCTCTGTGTGTGTGTGTGTGTGTGTGTGTCTGTGTGTCTGTGTCTGTGTCTGTGTGTGTTTGAAAGTATATGTTTATGAGATGAGGTGAGGTAACTCTACTGGCAAATTAAGGCTTAGACCATGAGAAATGATGAGGTCTAGAGGTAACTAATTAAAAAAAAATACAGCTGAGTCTCAAGGATACATATCTGAATATCTTTTTAAAAATGTGCTTTTAATTGAAATAGAGCTACATTACTTTGCATCCTCCCTTTACTTCCTAGATAGTCTCACTTGGACCCCTCCTATGCTCCAACCTCTCAAGTGGCTTCTCTTTTCTTTTCTTTTCTTTTCTTTTCTTTTCTTTTCTTTTCTTTTCTTTTCTTTTCTTTCTTTCTTTCTTTCTTTCTTTCTTTCTTTCT
>CABHPH010045270.1:765-13584 GCA_902168325.1 Peromyscus nudipes | reverse complement strand
GCTGTTGGTCCAGTGCTCTTGATCTCACAAGAGCTCAGATCAGTTGTCCCTGTGGGTTCCCCCATCATGGTCTTGACCCCTCTGGCTCTTACAATCCCTCCTCCAGGACTTCCTCCAGGAGCTCATTGCAGGGCTTAGCTGTGGATCTCTGCATCTGATTCCATCAGTTACTGGATAAAAGTTTCTAATGACAATTAGAGTAGTCACCAATCTGATTACAGGAGATGGTCAGTTCAGGCAGCCTCTCCACTATTACACGGAGTCATAGCTGGGATCACCTTGTGGATTCCTGTGAGTTTCCCTGGCACCAGTTTCTCCCTAACCCTACAATGCCCCTGCCCCATAGAGACATCTCTTTCATTACTCTCCCCCTCCGCTCTGACCTCAACCTCCTCTACTCAATCCCTTTTGTTCCCATCCCCCAATCCCTTCCCCAGCCCCCACCTCCTATTCCCAGTTTACCCAGGAGATCTCTTCTATTTCCCTGTCTTTGAGCCTTCTTTATTACCTAGCCTCCCTGGAGCTGTGGATTGTAGCCTGGTTATCCTTTACTTTACACCTAATACCCACTTATGAGGAAGTATACAGCACACTTTGCTTTCTGGGTCTGATTTACATCAGCTCACTGATCTCACAACTTTATGCCATTGCTGCATACTTTATTAGGCATTCTGTCATAAATTCTATTTCACAAAGGTGTGCAGTTGAGTAACCAGTTTTATCTGTGGCTTGATCTGAGAAGTAAATGTCAAGTCACTATTGCTAAAATTATCATTTAATCTCTAGACAGTACACCTACCTTTGTCCTATTGCTCCCTAGTCTATATATGAGATGCTGTGGACTGTCACCACACACAAGCTTGGTAAAGATTCATCATGTGGTACAAAACTCTGTGCTTCGGATTCTCCTGTATTCTATTTGCTTATTGTGTTTATTCACCTCTTCCAGAAAATATTGAAGAACCCTGGAAAGTGAGATTCATGGATGCTCTTCTAAAAATGACTTCACTTGTGGTAATATGTTTTTTACTGGGGAATTGGGATGCCATGCTATAAGTATATTTGAAACTTCTTTTAATTAAAGTGTTTGAAAGAGATTTAAGTTTTCTTTTTTTTTCTTTTTTTTTATTTTAGTTGTTTTGTTGATTGTTTTGGTTTGGGTTTGGGTTTGGTTTTTCAAGGCAGAATTTCTCCATGTAATCCTGTTTGTCCTGGAACTCGCTCTGTAGACAAGACTGGCCTTGAACTCAGACCTTGAACTCAGATATCTGTTTTCCTCTGCCTCCTGAGTACAGCGATGAAAGGTATTCACCACCACTTGGCATTCTTTATGATTTGTAAACCAGATAATATTGCTGTATATTTAATCACTAATATGCTTAACTGGCTGTCTACAACCAGGAAACAGACAGTGTTTGCTAAACCACTACATACAGTGACCATATGTCAACATCAGAATAAAAGAAATAGTATTATCTGAAAAGAATATTTGGGAATTGCTAGGAAGTTAGGATATGTTTGATGCTTTAAAGAATGCCTAGGATCCTAAGGTCTCTGAAAACTCATTCTTTTATGTTCATTATGTTTAAAATTTTGTTGTATTTAATCATTTATCATTCTAGTGATTTTCTTTTTTAATGTAGTTCTCAATTTTCTGCTCACAGAACTTTGTGTATTCTTTGTGTTATTGGGGCCTACAAATAAATTTTGATTGGGTACATTGCTCAGTATTAACTATGGGAGCAATTTCCCTCTGATGATGTGATGCTATCATTATAAATTAACACAACTAGTATATTTTATAATTAGATGAAGTGTGTTTTAATAATATGCAGAAGTGATAGTGGAATTTATTGTATTTTCTCAGATCTCTTTAGTACAATTTCACTTTGAAAAGTTACTGTTATTCATACTTTATACATAAATATAAAGAGTCAGCAGATGAGGGCTGGAGAGGTGGCTCAGTGGGTAAAAACAACAACTGCTCTTCCAGAGGACTTGGGTTCAATTCCAAGCACCCACATGGAAGCTCACAACTGTCTGTAATTCCAGTTCTAAGAGACCCAACAGCCATGGCAAAACACCTATGCACATAAAATTAGAATGAAAATTTTTTTAAATCATCCACAGTTAAAAAAGAGTCAGCTTATGAAATAAATGCATAATTTGAGATCAGTCTAGTTTTAAGGTGTTTTATATTGTATATAGTGAAACTCAGTGATATTTTTATTGAAAATTCATGCACTGTTGCAGGGGGCCATATGGATGTACAACAGTGACAAGTAGTATTTAACAGGCTGACCCACCAGTCGCATGAGTCCTTGTTGGGGGGCCCCACTTAGCAAAACTGTGCATTTATTGACCGTAAATGACTGGTTGATTTCTGTCCATAACTTTCTCGGTTGGCACTGTTGTGCCTCCCTAGTAAGAACACCTGTGGAGTACTTTCCACAAACCTTGGGTGGTGTTTTATACTTGTTGGGCACACATATAGCTGTGGATGGTCAGGAAGATAATTTCTGCCTATATTTTACATTACTCAGACTGATTTAGGATTCTCAGTCACAAAGACAGCCTATTACACAGAAAGCTAACTTTAGACTTCAGAGTAGATTCAAAGCAGTCTGGTTGCCCTTAGAGACAAATAACAAAGTCCATTTCCCAGGTGTTGTTTGTTGCTGATTCAAGGTCAGAGTAGAAGCAACTTTATTACTCATAACTCCCTAAGTAATTGATTTTTGTGTGTAGTCCCAGTCTCAGACTCAAGGTTCAGTCAATGTTTACTGTCTGGGAACCCTCACCAACTTAGAGCTATGTGCATGGATCAATGTGAAATTATTAGCCTAGGAGAAACTATGTGACTTATTTTGTGTTATGAGCATGGGTTGGACCCTGAAAGGTAACATAATTTTCCAGAGTTTGATTAAGAGTGGGCAGCAGCAATGTAGAAGAGGAAGTTATGAAGAATGTGAGTGAAGTGTGTGTGTGCTGAGTGAGACATGAAGATGAAAAAGTGTTAGGGAAGGTAAGAGAAATGTGAGAGAATGAATGAACGAATGAACAAACGAACGAACGAATGAATGAATGAATGAATGAATGAATGAATGAATGAGAGAGTGAGTGAGCAAAGAGAGAGTGAATAATGTGGAAGAAATACATGTGTGTGAGTGAGTATGTGTGTGTGAGAGAGAAAGCTATGTGAAAGAGCTGCTGATATGTATAGGAAATGTGTAAAGAGTGGTATGAAAATGAGAAGGAACTGTGTAAAGTGTTATACAGTGAGAGAACTATGTATATGAGATGTATAGCTATGGCTGTGTGGAGAATTGAAACTGTGTGGAGGCAAGGAAGATGAAGCTACCATAAAAAAGAGATGTAGAAGAGAAATGTATGTAAAAGAAAGATGTGTAGACCTATGAAAACAGATATAACTGTGTATCGAGATATAAGGCCATATGTATGTAAAGAAAGATACATAGCTGTATGTATAGAATGTAGCAGTGTGAAGATATGCAGCTGTGTGGAGACAGAAAGAGTCAGAGACCATTTTTAAGATTAAGTAAAAGAGAAACTTACCATCAGAAAATGTGTGTGTTTCCTTATTTTACCCCTCAGATAGATAGAAATATATTTCCAAATACCCTCAGAAAGAAAAAAGTCTAGCCCTCAGATAGATAAAATGTTCCCTAAGCCCTCACTGCCCTAATGGATTTTTTTGCATACCCTAGTGGTAACTGGAGGCTGGCCCCCAAAGCTACCAATATGCTGATCATGGTTTCCCCTCTCCCATTTCCTCCCAGAAATCCCTCACCTCCCCATTCATCCAATTCTATCCATTCTTTCTCTCTTTTTCCTTAGAAAACAAACAAACAGAAAAACACAACACACACACAACTATAAAAACAGAAAATTGGAAGTCATAAATTACAAGGAAAAAATCAATGAGATAAAAAAATGCCAAAAATCAATATTAGACAAAAAAACTACAAAACACTATACAGTTCATTTTGTGCTGGCGCTCTCTCCTGGACGTGGGCTAATCAAGTGTGGTTTACATACCCAGTGAGACACTGCAGGAGAACACTAATTTTTGCATTGCAAGTAGGGAATGGTTGGAGACAGCTTCTTGGTTAGTGATAGGAGAGGAGCCCTCTCCACTTCCCCCTCTCAGCACTGGGACCCCATCTGGTTTGAACCTGTGTAGGTCTGTGCATGCTTCCACAGTCTCTGAGTTCCTATGCGTGTCAGTTCTGTTGTGTGTGAAAGACACTGGTTCCTTGTGTCATCTATTTCCTCTGCCTCTTACAGTCTTTAACCTCCTCTTCCACACAGCTCCCTGAGCCTTGAGAGAAAGGGTTTGATGAAGACATCACATTCAAGAATGAACATAGCAAAGTCTCTCACTTTCTGCACACTGTCCAGTTGTGGGTCTCTGTATTTCTTCCCATTTACCACAGGAAGAAGCTTCTCTGATGATGGCTGAGCAGACACTGATCTATGTGCATAACAGAATTTCATTAGGAGTCATTTATTATCCTTTAGCAAGTCATTAGCATTTGGTTTTCACCTAGGCCCGTGATCTATCCAGTCTCAGGGTATTACCCACCTGAGCAGTCAGGCATAGGTTCCATCTCATAGAGCGGGTCTTAAATCCAGTCAGAGAATGGTTGGTTACTCCCACAATATTGTACAACTATTTCACAAGGATATCATGCAGGAAGGTCACCATTCAAAACTCACAGGGTTTGTAGCTGGTTGGGTCTTTACTTTTCTCACCTGGTAGTATACAGAGTGCCTACCAGTGCCATGAACAATAGTCAGTAGGGGAGAGGGCTCTATGAGGCAACAGTTCAACTTCTACATGTTGACTGATATGTAGGTGATATCTTCTTAATATCAGTTTGTGGAGAGCAACCATTAGTCTTGGCAATGGCTTGAGTTATTGCAACGTTTTCTTGGTGCCCATTTGGTCAATTAACTAATTAAGTGAACCCATTTCTGACACTGAACTTCTCAGTTGGTGGTAAAAGATGTCTAGTTGGGGCATTGTCTACTCTGTTGTTTGTAACTCCATCTAGATTTCTTTCATATATATGTATAAACTTTAGGAATCTTCTACAACAGTGGCTTTCCAATGACCCCTCAAATTTCAGTTGTTCCGCCCAGTATTCGCTCCCGTAACTCACTTTTCCCTCCTCCTGGCCATTAGATTCCCCCGTCCCAGTCTCTCCATTGTCACTCCATAGCAATATAATGTATTTCCTGTCCCTTGAGATATCCTCAACTTCCCCATAGTCCCTTACTCCAATGTAACCTCTCTGTTTATACAGATTGCAGCATGCCTATTGAAATCTTAAAAGCTAACTTCTACATTTAAGAGAATACTTACAGTATTTGAGTTACTTCATTCAGGATGATTTGTTTCTTTCTCCACCAATTTACCTACCAGTTTCATGTTTCCAGTTTTGCAACTGAATAATGTTCCAGTATATAAAGATACCACATTTTCATTATACCTTAGTCTGCTGGTGGACATCTAGACTGTTTTCCAATTTCTGGCTTCTATAAAGAAGGAAGTCATTAAAATGGTTAAGTGTCTCTGTAGTAGGAGGCAGAGTTCTCCAGGTATATGCCCAAGAGTTGTTTAGCTAGATTTTGGGTTAGATGAATGTCCAGCTTCTGAGGAACTACTACACTGATTTCCATAGAGGCTATTCATGTTTGCATACTCATCATCAAAGCATACATGTATCTCTTTCCCCATACCCTCACCAGCATGAGCTGCCATTTCTTTTATTGATCTTAGCCATTCTGAATGATGTAAGATGGAATCTCAAAGTCGTTTGATTTGCATTTCCCTGATGACTAAACATGGGAACATTTCTTCAAGTGTTTCTCAGCCATTTGTGTTTCATCCTTTGAGAACTCTTTTTAGTTATATACCCCATATTAAGTGGGGTTTTTTCTTGATGTCCAGATTTTTAATTCTTAATATAGTTTAGATATTAGCCCACTATTGAACATATATTCTATAAAGATCTTTTCCCATTCTGTTGTCTAATACTTTGTCCAAATGACATTGTCCTTTGCCTTACAGAACTCTTTCAGTTTCATGAGTTCGTATTTATTAATTGTTGTTCTTAGTGTCTGTGCTAATGATATCTTGTTCAGAATTCGTCTTCCTCCATGATTAAGTTCAAGACTATTCCCCACTTTCTCTTCTATCAGATTCAGGGTATCTAGCATTACGCAGTGATTCTTGATCCATCTGGAATTGAGTTTTATGCAGGATGATAAATATGGATCTATCTAAGTTTTTCTATATGCAGCTAACCATTTTGACCAGCACCATTTGCTGAAGGTGCTGTCTTTTTTCCAATGTATATTTCTGTCTTCTTTGTCAAAAGTCAGATTCCTACAGGTGTGTGTATTTATGCCTGGGTCTTCAATTTGATTGCATTGATCAGTGTGTATGTTTTTGTGCCAATACCATGCTGTTTTTAATTTTTGTTCTCTGTCATGCAATGAGATTGGGGATGGTGATACCTATAGAAAGTTTTTAATGCTGAGGATTGTTTTAGCTATCATGATTATTTTGTGTTTTCATATGAAGCTGAAAATTATCATTCCAATTTCTATGAAGAATTGTGTTGGAATTTTGGTGAGGATTACATTGAATCATTAGATTGTTTTTGGTAGGGTTGGCATTTTTACTGTATTAATTCAACTGATCCATGAGCATGGGAGATTTTTTCATCTTCTGATATCTTCAATGTCTTAAAACTTTTTATCATAAAAGTCTTTCATTTGCTTGGTTATAATTACTCCAAGATATTTCGATTTTTTTGAGGCTCTGTGAAAAATATCATTTTCCTGATTTTTTCCACAAACTCTTCTTCATTTGTATACAGGAAGGCTACTGATTTTTGTGAGTTATTGTTGTATCCTGTTACTTTGTTGAAAGTATTTATCTACTGCAGAAGTTCCCTGGTGGAGATTTTAGGATCATTTATGTATACAATCATATCATCTGCAAATAAACTTTTACTTCTTTTTAATACTTATATCCACTTGATCTCCTTTAGTTGTCTTATTGCTAAAACTTCAAGTACTATATTGAATAGATTGAGAGACAGTAGACATCATTGTCTTGTTCCTGATTTTAGTGAAAATGATTTTATTTTATTTTTTCCTTTACAGTTAATATTGGTTGTGGGCTTGAAAAAAATTGCCTTTATTATGTTGAGATATATTGGTTGTATCTCTAGTCTTTCCTGGACTTTTATTATGAAGGGGTATTGGATTTTGTCCAAGGCATTTTCTGTATCTAATAAAATTATTTGTGTCGATTTTGTCCTTCAGCCTGTTGATATGGTGGATTACATTTTTTGATTTCAATATGTTGAACTATCCACACATGCCTGTAAGAAAGCCTATTTGGTGGGTGATTTTTCTAATGTGTTTTTTGTATTTAGTTTGCAAAGTTTTATTGAGAATTTTTATATCCAGGTTTATAAGGGAAATTGGTCTGTGATTTTCTTCCCTTGTTGGATCTTTCTGTGGCTTGGATGTCAGGGTAATTGTGGCCCTGTATAAAGAATTAGGTTATGTCCCTTCTGTTTTATGCTGTGGAATAATTTAAGGAATATTGGCATTAATTCTTCTTTGA
The DNA here is from genome assembly GCA_902168325.1 of Peromyscus nudipes. Lineage (NCBI taxonomy): Eukaryota > Metazoa > Chordata > Mammalia > Rodentia > Cricetidae > Peromyscus > Peromyscus nudipes. The sequence goes on along the minus strand of CABHPH010045270.1, from coordinate 5,915 downwards.
AGGTTGATAAAATTCTATGCTGATTCCACGTGACCCTGGGATTTTTATGGGAAGGTAGGGTTGAGAGACTTTAATTACATCTTCTATTTCACTAAGAGTTATGGGTATGTTTAAATTGCTTACGTGATCTTGTTTTAGCCTTGGATGGTTGTATATATCAAGAAATTATTCATTTATTTTAGATTTTCAGTTTGGTAGAGCACAGACATTTCCAGTATGTCCTTGTGATTCCATGACTGTCCTCAGTTTCTGTTGTGATGTCTCTGTTTTCTCACCTTCTGCCAGGTAACAACTGGCTTACACATGCCCCTCCTCTCATCTCAAATCCATTCATTGGAGACCTCAGCTCTCAGTTCAGACCCAAGGTCCCCTCATCAGGCTCACCCTTGTCTCTTCAGATTGCTTTACCATAATGTAATCTACTGGTAGAATCCCCTCCTCCTACCATACACCTAATACCCTGGGGCCCCATCTTGTCATGTGGACAAGATCCCTCTGCCTCTTTCCTGAAGTCCCTCTTAGCCTTTTCTCCTAGCCCACATTTATTCCTCTCTATCCACAACTACTACACTTTCCTAAGATCCAGAGAGAGCAACAAAAATCAAAGAATGAAACATCTACTCCACAATAACAAAACCAGATATCAAGATGTGTCAATCACCTCAATTATCCTGTTGTATAATATTATTTTAACTATGCAAAGGTGTGTTACATTTGTTTATGCTCCAAAATATTACTTTAACTGTAGAAAGGTGTGTTACTTTTGTTTATGCTGCATTTGCTTAACAATGTAAGGCTGTGTGTTTAATTATGTAAAGATGTTGCATCTGTTTCACTTTGCCTGCCTAAGGCACCTGATTGGTCTAATGAAAAGCTCGATGTCCCACAGCTAGGCAGAGAAAGAATAGGTGAGGCTGGCAGACAGAATAAATAGGAAGAGAAATCTAGGCTTGAAAAGAAGAAGGAGATGAATGAAATAAGAAGGAGGAGAGAATGAGGGGCACACCCAGGGCAAGAAGCCAGGCAGATGCTAGCCAGCTAGACATAGAAAAGCAGTGAAAATTAGATATACGGCAGTGAGAAAGGCAATAAAGCCTGAAGCAAAAGGTAGATAAAGGTTAATTTAAGTTAAAAGAGCTAGTCAGAACCATGCCTAAACTAGGCTGGGCATTCAAAACTAATAAGTTTCTATGTCATGATTTGGGAGCTGGTTGGTGGCCCAAAAGAAAAACCCTGTACATTTTGGTACCTAACGTGAGTGCCAAATTTCCACACAAGGCCTGAGTAAGCTTTAAAACAAACAAACAAACAAACAGCAAACAAAAAGATACACTCCTTTGAGAGTCTCTGCCAAACAGCAGAGCACTTAAACAGCCCTTTCTCTGTGAGCCTTGAGCTCACAGAGATCCAGATATATCTCTGCCTTCCAAGTGATAGGATTAAAGGTATGTGCCACCACTGTCTGGCCTCTATGTCTAATTGAGTTGCTGTCTCAGTCCTCTGGTCCCCAAATAAGTTTTTAGGGTACACAATATATTGAGGTACACAATATATCACCACATATATCCTAGTATACCTTCTATATATCAAAATTATACAACTAAATGAAAAATCATCTTCTTGACCACTGACAGATATATGTGCCCATAAGATTGAAATGAGATTACATTTTATGAAAATGCATGGTAATGGGAACATCATAGCTGTAATTGCATAAGAAGTTTGCGACAAGAAACAGCCAATAAAGGCAGTAACTCCAACATGCCTTACATGAGAGCTTAGTCCTCTACCAAAACCCTTGGTTCTGTTAGATGGAACTTTTGAACACTAGTTGTCACCTGCCGCATACTCCAATGGCCTTTTGCTACCAGCATTCCTCAATAAGGTCAGAGCTGTTCTCCCACAAGTATCATTAGGAATCATTTCATTAGTTTTCTTTGTCAGTTGAGTTTGGTTCTATCCTATTTCTCTGAGCTACACAGCTGCCAGTTCCTGGCCATCTAGGCAGCTTTGGACCTGAGCTTGGGTATAATGTAGATCAGTCATTTGTTGGCAGCTCCCACAAGCTCAGAGTCACCATTGCCCTAGCACGTCTTTCAGGAAGGACAGGTTTTGGGTTGACAGTTTTGTGGCTGGGTTGGTGTCCCTGTCCCAGTACTAGAAGCCTTGTCTGGTTATAGAAGATGGATGATAGCTCACAGAAATAGGGTAGAACCAAACACAACTGAAAAAGAAAGAATTCCTGATGGTTCTCTGCTTTACTCATAGGTGTTTATCAGCTGTAGGAGTTCCCTAGTAGAGTTTTTGGTATTGCTCATGTATACTATCATATCACCTGCAAATAATGATGCTTTGACCTCTTCCTTTCTAATTTATATCGCCTTGATCTCCTTCAGTTGTCTGATTTCTCTAGTTAGAATTTCAAAGTCTATATTGAATAGATATGGAGAGAGTGGACAGCCTTGTCTTGTTCCTCATTTTGATGAGATTACTTTGAGTTTCTGTACATTTAATTTGATGTTGACTATAGACTTGCTGTAAATTACCTTTATTATGTTGAGGTATTTCCCTTGTATCCCTAATCTTTCCAAGAATTTTGTTATATAGTGGTGTTGTATTTTTTCAAAGACTTTTTCGCATCTAATGAGATGATCATGGTTGTTTGTTTTTTCATTCAGTTTGTGTATGTGGTGGATTACTTTGACTGATTTCCTTAAATTGAAACATCCCTGCATCTCTGGGATGAAGTCTACTTGACCATGGTGTATGATTTTTTTTATGTGATCTTGGATTGTGTTTTTAAGTATTTTGTTGAGTATTTCCATCTATGTTCATAAGGGAAGCTGGTCTGTAATTCTCTTACTTTGTTGAATCTTTGTGTGGTTTGCCTATCAGGGTAACTGTTGCCTCATAAAATAAATTTGGCAATATTCCTTCTGTTTCTATTTTGTGTAATAATTTGAGGAATATTGGCTTTAACTCTTCTTTGAAAGTCTGGTAAAATTCTACCCTAAAACCATCTAGCCCTGGCTATTTTTCTTAATAGATGTTCTTATATGCATGTTTCTATATATGCATATTTTCTTTTAAGTTGAGAGTTTTATACTGTTGTTAAAAAATCTTTAATATGACAAAACAGTTCTGATACCATCCACAGCACCTGTCACTCCTCGAAGTATTTTATACAACTGCTGTTTTGATCTTCTACTTGCTACATTCTTCTAGAATTTAGCATTTTTTCAGTTTTGTTTATAAGATCTATAGCCGGGTGGCAGTGGCGCACGCCTTTAATCCCAGCACTCAGGAGGTAGAGGCAGGCGGATCTCTGTGAGTTCAAGGCCAGCCTGGGCTACAGAGTGAGTTCCAGGAAAGGCACAAAGCTACACAGAGAAACATTTACTTGAAAAATCAAAAAAAAGTTGTATAATGTATCAGCTAATATACAAAGAAGATCATATGTACCACTGGCCTAGATACATGGCATTTCATCTTGTTCTTCAGTTACTATCTGTGTAAAAATCATCAGCCTTGGGGGTCTCTGGAGATAGTATTCTCACCATTAATGTAGATAGGTATAATATCTGTATGGATTTATAACCTTAACATCATGAAGCAGACATGCTGTGGGATGTCTTTCTCTATGCTGTGAATATGTATGGCTCCCATTGGGTAATAAAGCTGTTTTGGCCTATGGCAAGAAAGCTTACAGCCAGGTGGGAAATCCAAGCAGAGATACAGAGAAAAGAAGGATAGAGTAGAGAGAGATGCCAGCCACGAGCAAAAAGGCAATAAGATGCCAGCAGACTGGTAATGCCATGGCTGCATGGCAACATATAGATTAATAGGAATAGATTAATTTAAGATGAAAGAGCTAGCTAGCCAGAAACTGGAGCCAGAGGGCATACAGTTTGTAATTAATACAAGCCTATGGGGAATTATTTTCTAAGGTGCTATAGGACTGCAGGGCCAGGTGGGACCAGGTGGGACCAGAGAAACTTCTGGCTACATTTGGCACTCAACGTGGTAGCAAGAATTTCCACCTTTGACCTGAAAAAAGCTTTAGAAAGGCTTCTAAAATGGAGCTAAAAACAGCCTCCTACTGGCGTCTCTCATGCGAGCTGTGATACAGAGACACATTGGTGTGCATGCTTGAGCTACAGCATGGCAGGTTTGGAGCATGTGGGCTCAACCTACGGCATGGCAGATTCCCACCATGGTACACAGAGGCATCTCCAAGCTGCACTGCATGATGGATTTAGCTTTTGCTAGTACAGACAGGAAAAAAAAAGGTTTCTGGGCTATACACTGCTTGATAGAGGCATAGACCCACTGCTTCCCATGGTGGTGAGCATGACTCCCAGAGCTGGTGATAAACAGACCTCCATCATGTTGGGAAGCTGAGGTGGGCAGAGCCAGCAGCCAGGGCAGTTTAAATCAATGGTCAAAAAAGGATTATAGATATACAATAAGACAGATTCAGATGGAATAAAACTTTAAACAGTATACATTGTATATAAAAAGGTACATAGGCTTGAGAGAGAGGAGAGAAAGGATATAGTCATAAAAATAAAATCTTAAAAAGATAAAATAATATATAAAAATAAAGTAAGTCACATAAAGATGGAAAATACAGAGAGTGACTGGATTATATTGTCTTTGGGATTTTTAACTGGACAGAGACACGTGATTATGGTGATATTTTCTTTTGTACTAAAATTGGTTCTGTGTTTCTTATTTAATAAGACTGTTGGTTACATCTACATTTGGCGCCCAACGTGACAAGAATCCACTAAAAACCGCTTGGCTTGGCTTGGCGGCAAGTCCGGTTTCCCGCCCGGGCGACCTGGCTCCCTAGCTCGGGCCCAGGTCAGCTTGGTCTCAGGCCAGAGAAACAGTAGCCCCAAGCGGTTACACACAGCTGTTGCTACTTGCTTAAAGCCGGTGCTACAAACAACTCAGGACTGCCCTGCGGGACAGGACCCCTGCCTGTAAAGCCAACGCACTTAGTGGGGGCTTAAGGAAGCCAGAGCCCAGGCTTGACTCGGTTCAAGCGGGAAAGCGTGGCTGGATTTAAGCTTTTAGCTAGAATTTATGGCTATGCTTTCTCTCTCTCTCTCTCTCTCTCTCTCTCTCTCTCTCTCTCTCTCTCT
>CABHPH010045268.1:0-12715 GCA_902168325.1 Peromyscus nudipes | reverse complement strand
GGAGCAAATGGAACACTGTTCACTGCGGCTCACAGGCCCACTTACTGTATTATGCTTCAGTTGGAGCAAATGGAACACTGTTCACTGAGGCTCACAGGCCCACTTACTGCACTATGCTGGACAGGGGCATACGACTTATCACTCTGGGGAGGTGGGCTTGCGGACAGCATCTGACAAAAGGTCTGCCTGGGATGGCCTGTGAAATAACAGGGCAGGAACAACAGGAAAGCCCTGTTGCCTGAACATAAAGACTAGCACGAGAAAGCAGAAACAGGTTCAATGATTTCAAAGGGGATACCACCACAGAGCCTGCAAAGATTTAAGAAAAGCTCATAAGAGCATCTGAAGAATAATCTGGAGCCAATAAAATTGAAAGAAATTAACAAATAGAACCAGTTTCTAGAAAAACATCAAAGCCAAATTAAGAAAATCAAAGTGGTATTATAGTCCTTTAATTTAAATTTTATACTTGGCAAATAATGCATGTTTATCTTATATAACATGCTGTTTTGAACTCTACATACATAAATCATCTTAAGCAGCATATGTACTACCACACACACACTCTTGTAGGCAGAGTACTTAAAAATCTCCTCTTGGCCAGGTGTAGTGGTGCATGTCAGTAAGCCAGTACCCAGAGACTAAGGAGTGAACCGTAAGTTCCGGGCCAGCCTGGGCTAATGGAGACCCTTTTTCTTAACAAATAAGCAATGCTCTCTGAACTCTTGAGGAAGGAAGCACACTGGACCGTGCACTAGGTCACTGGAGCTTTTCTTCTCTCAGGAGAAGTTTGTTAAAATTTGAAAGGATTTGAAAACTTTCTTATAGGAAAACCCCAAGCAACTGGTAGATTCTCCCAAATATTTAAGGGATTTTTTTTTTCTTTGTTTCTCCTGATAGTCCTATGTATTAAATCCAGGGCCTCCTGGATGCTAGGCAAATAGTCTACCACAAAGTATATACCATAATCCACACAAATGCCTTTAAGGAATAGAAAATTTTCAGATAATATATTTTCTCAGCTTTATTTGCTATAATTTCTTATTTCAAGGGGGTTTCTAAGAAAAAGCTTCCCTCCTCGTTTGCTGACCCTGATATTAGAAGACACAGGCTAACCTGTTGACAAACAAGGCAGGTTGTTTTCTGGCTCACGGATCTAAGGTGACTAAAGTGACATGGAACTAAAAAGCCAGGACATTTACTGACACTGTACACATTGAAGTGTGTGGTTTTTTTTTTTCTCTATAGTAGCAGCTGAGTCCCTCCTCACCTTCCACACCCTGCTGCTGTTGAAAGCTAGACAAACCTAATGCATGCTCTGAAAAGGTTCTTTTCAACCTCAGTGAAGTCTGCGAGCTGCTAATAAACTCTCACACAGCTCTGGTCAGCTTTCATTCCCATTTCAATCCTCCAGTTCTTCCCCAAGCCTGACCCTCACTGCCTTCTGACTTGCTAAGCTTCTTCACTTTGGGAACACTCTCTGTCCCTCCTACTCCAGTCACTTCAGACTCCTCTCTAGTTCCCAGTCATGCCAAACTTGAGGACTATAGAGGCGTATGTATTAGAAAAATATATTCAATAGCAAAAAAGTTTCACTTCCAGAGGTCACATTCTTACGGTCAAACTAAAAAGTAAATACCTGGGCTGGGGAGACGGCTCAATGGTAAAGTGCCTGCTGTGCAAGCATAAGGTCCTGAGTTCAGATCCCCAGAGGCCATACAAAATAAAAAGCTGCACGAGGCAGCATGGGGCTGTAACCTGGGGCAGGGCAGAGGGAAACAAGAGGCTCCTTAGAGCTCACTGGTAAGCTTTCAGATCAGGAAAAGCTCTGCTTCAAAATAAATAAACAAATAAATAGGTTGAAAGCCATCAAGGAAAGATAGCTCACGTCAACCTCTGGCCTCCAGATTTATGCACATACACACACACACACTAAAACCACATATACACATGCAACACACCCCTTCTTCTTTGAAATATTTAGAATAAATGTAGTAATTAACACTACCTGCAGCTTACCCCCATCCCAAGCCCAAATCTATGACTTTGTACTAAATAACTAGGGACTCAGCCAGCCCCAGGGTAATTAATCCTTGTACTTACTTGGGAGGCAGGAGGAAACTTGCAAGTTCGAGGCCAGCTTGGTCAACAAACTGAGTTCCAAGCTTGCCAGGGAAAAAAAGAGAAACACGGTCTCAAAATGAATCAATCAAACAAACAAACAAACAACTGAAGATTCCACTTACCTTGAGAAGAATCTGAGCACAAAGGCTCAGTGATGTCAGAGGTGCTGCTGCTCCGGGGGACCTGCTGCTGTCCCACCACAAGATAATCAGTGTCAGCTGCAGGTGTACTCTCTGCCTGCTGGAATTCCTCCACTTCTGAAAGCATTAACACAAAACAAACAGGACTGTGGTTGGAGGTTTAAAAAAAAATTCACACTTAAAAAACATTAAGTTTCAGATTTTCTTTTTTTAAAAACCAGACTGCAGTAAGATAATCTACATGGGGGCTGAAGAGATGGCTCAGCGGTCAAGAGCACTGGCTGCTCCTCCAAAGGACCCGGGTTCAATTCCCAACTTCTCAGCACCCACATGGCAGCTAACATCTGTCTGTAACTCCAGTTCCAGGGGAATCTGACACCCTCACACCAATGAACATAAAATAAAGTTAAATTAAAAAAAAAAAGATATCTGCATGAACATCATCAAACTTCCTGTATTTATTAACACTAACATTCCACTCCACAATATGTTTTTCTTAAGTTCTAATTGGCCTTTTGTTTCCCAGGTGAAGGAAAGGGGCAAGGGAAGAAAACCACAAAAATGGTTGATAACTCTGAGTCATTTGAAATTTTCTAGCAGGAAGGAAAGACTCAGCCATGTAGGAAATGCATAGATAGATAAATAATACTTGAGGAGAGCATAGGTGGTACCCCCCCAACGTTAAATTAAGATGAAAAGAAACAAGAATTCTAACTGTACTACTCCTTCTAATGGATAATGCACAACTGTGCAAAATAAAGTGCTATTCAATCCTCATATTACCAAGTGCAAAGCTGAACTAGTCACTAAGCACGAAAATGATCCACATGGTATAAAATGGAAAACCAAAGATGTGCACTCAACACTAGATAATTTTGCTAATATTGTACAGCCTCTATTGCCCTGGAGAATGGGTTCTCTCCTAGCTCATTTCTAAAAATGCCAGCTCATTTTAATCTTTTAGGACCAGCCACAGCACTCTACCTGCTCCCTCTAGACTTATAGTCTCAGGATTGCAGCATCTTCTGCCTGGGTCATCAGAAGAGCCTGCTAACTAGTCACTGTCCCCTTCTTTTTGCTATTCTCTGCATGGCTGCCAGAGAGGCACCACTGAAGTGAAGGTATATCTGTGTTGGCCATCAGTCCACCTGGCCTGTCTCAGCCCTACCTCACAAGTCCATCCCCAGTCATCATGCAAGAGCCCCCACTCCCTTTAGTCTCAACAATACTGATCCTTCTGGCTCCTGCTGCTCTCTTCCTCCTGCTCTTCACTCCCCTCTGCTAATCTCAGCCCTGTCCCCTGTCCCTCATCCCCATGCTGCACAAAGCACTACAACTATGCATCTTGCTATGCATGTTCCACACTGGACTCCAAACTCACTGAGGCTGTCATAAAATTCCATATCCCCATACCCGTGTCACCGTATTTTCCAAAAATAAAAAATTAATCAGTGAAAGTTTTACTACTTTTAAAAAGAGAGTTCTCAAAACTCAGTCTATATTATCTAAACTGGCTATGTCACTAGTTCCTCATCTGAAATGGAGATTCATTGCCAATGAAGTCCTCTCATCTGGACATAAACCATAGTAAAGGCTCACTCTAGCTAAGGAGATGTGCGTACACAAGATGATTCTGAGTTTAACACATGGGATTTCCACAAAGGGTTGCTGCTCTGCTTTTTCTACCCAAATGAAAATTCTGTTTTCCACTATACTAGTACAATTACAAGGCTCAAACATGAGCTTTGTGTGAATGTTAACTATGAATTGAAGTTCCATTGTCTTAGACCACAGTTTAAAGCTGGATGCTACTGGGAACCTGAGCACAGAGAGAAGATAGGCCAAGACAGCATGGAGAGACAGTCTCATCTTCCCCAGGCCATCTTTGCCTAGTGCTTCTCTTGGGCACCAAAGAACTGTTCATTTCTCCATAGAGGACACACAAGGCAAATGTGCACATTCTTAGTCTACCTATACATCCCAGAGCAAAGACTAGGCCCTTTTCATAGGTTTGCTAGACTCTTTAGCACCAGGTCCCTCAACACTATGGGACCAGCCCTTCCACAATCACCTTCTTATTCTAATTTTACAAGATGGCGAAATGAAGATACTGTATCTGTCACTCCTGTATCAGTAGAGGGAGCCCAAGAGCTTCCTAACTATCTGAAAAATAATTGGCAGTGCCCATTTTTGTGGACAGAGGGGAGAGTGGTTTTTTTTTTTTTCCCCTGAAGCTTGGTGCCAAACACTGGTGGATGCCAGTTTCTGGGTTCTGAGCAGAAGTAAATAAGAGCTGAGCCAACACTGGCAGCATCTTTCTAAAGATAAAGAAGATCGCCATCTGGCGGGATGCGGCACAGCCACAGCACCATGGCTTCCAAATTAGAGTGTCCCCACTGGTCCTCAACACAGCAGCCGGAGGATGAGGAGCCTGCTACCACCAGCTGTCTGCCTTCCCAACAGGCGGGCCTAATGCATCTTTTAAGGCTTTGTTTTTGCAAAACTGTTAAGAGGGACTTCTCAGGTGGAGAAAGTCCAAGCCTGTAGAAAGAACCGGAAATGGCAGGGATGGAAGAATGGGAGACAACTGTTTAGGGCCTACTCTTGGAGTTGACTGTCAATTGAGAAAATGTGTAAAAAACAATTTTCAATTACTCTTATGTCATAATATAAATCCGATTTGCTGCTTTGAAGGTGTACATTTCATGGACTTTTGTGTGTGCCACCCTGTCCGTATTCAATAAGAGCTCTACACAAATGGGTAAGAGAAGACACTTTAACACCTTTCCCTTCCTAACGGTTCTTGGGCTCCCTCTGCTGGCACGTTGTTGAAGAAAGCATTGGGCTAAGGTTGCTCATGTTCCTGTTGAGTTGCTCTTTTGTAACTAATGAAAATGATTTTAACACGGATGTAAAATGTAAAGACACAGGGTTGCCTGCCAAACAGAAAAAGAACATCTGAGTTACATAACAATTGTGCAATAAATCTCAGATTCGATACATCCTGTTTTGAATGTCACACAATTTCTGTTTGAATCACTTTGAAGAGCTGAATTCTGCCTGAGATTCTAAGTTAATTTATCCTCTGTGAAGTCTAATAATACCCAATTTAGAAGCACTAACTTTCCTGTCTCTTGAGGGTGTATGTAGTTACTCAACACCATTACTAACCCACTACTTTCTAAAGCTCCATTGAAAACATCAGCAAAATGATCATAAGGATTTATTTCTCTTACCCCCACTAAGAGTCAGCATGACTGAACTAAATGTGTAAGCTCTTCAGTTAACTTCTATTTTTTCCAGATGTCTGTCTACTTTTTACTCACTCTTTAATTGCAGACTTCCTTATTCCATCTTATTAAAGGCAGCAAGGCTCTGTCTCCAATAAGAAAGATACTATGTTCCATTTATCCCCCATACAAGGCTACACAAGCAAAATTAGAGTGTAAGGTCCTAGTTTTAAAAACACAATCATAGATGATGCCAACTTGACCTTCTAAAAGCTCAGAAGATGCTATCCATTTAACACCTTGGATGTCCACAAGGTCACACTTACTGGGGGTAAATTAGTCCAGGTCGTAACAAGAAGCACTTCCATGGCACATATGAACAAGACACAGAAGCAGCTAAGCAAGACCTGCCCTTAGGTCCCCTAAGGTAAGATAAGTAAAGTAAGTCAATCTGCTAGTTATAACCACTACAATACTCCCGAAAGAAAAAGAAAAATCTACTCTTGCATAGCATGAAAGTGCTGCAGACTGATAAATGTCCCAACACAGAAAGCAGTCCACATTGACAGCTGAGAGGGACTGTTCTCATGAAAAAGAAAGAGGACTCCCCAGCCGGCACACCCACTTCCCAGGTGCATGTTTTTCTCTCAACGCAGCTACTCAGATTCGTGGAAATGGATGGTTTTGACTCTCCCCAAATTCAAACGCCACTGTTTCCTGGACCTCCAAATCCCCTGCCACTGCTTATATTATTACAATTTGGGCGAGGTGACAACTCACTGACTAGAAACCAAAACAAGGACTATTGCCATCAATAAAAACAAAATTAGCAAGCACTGAAACAGTAAAACAAAAGGAAAAACAAACAAAAATACTCAACTTGTGGCCAGAAAGGAACATTTAAAGAGCCTGCTTGATACTTAGTCACAGTTTAGCAGGAGATACCCATCAACTCAGATGTACATTAGAACCCAAACTCAAGGCTACAAACTGCCACCCAGGAAGAATATGTACTCATAGGGCTGGTACACACTTCCCTTGGCCTAGTCTACCGACAGGGCAGTCACAAGGACAACGGTGGCATTCTAACTAATAAGGACAGTCAGACTGAGTCAGACTGAGAAGGCACTCATTACTGTAGCTGTCAGATGAAACGGCAGCTTCATCAGTTTGTCCTCAGTCACCCTGCTATAAAAACCAGGAGTAAAGATGGTAAAGCCTGGGAAACCTAGACCTGGTCCAGCCTGCTCCATTTTACAGCGCCATAGGCTTTGCCATATTTGCATAATTGGTATTTGAGGCTTGACCATCTTCTGAATACATCAGCAGAGTATTCAGCAGCATCTCTGTCTTCTACCCACTAGATGCCAACAGCACCATCTTACTGTGACAACCAAAAATGTCTCCAGATGTTGCCAAATCATCCTGGTTGACAGTTATTGCAGTAAATCACTCAGCTTCTGCAGGAGCCACGTACACACACATAAAGACCAAGAATTTAAGTAATTCAAAATACAACCCTGGATAAGAACAAAACTTTAAAAAATGAAGCTATGAATAGGAAGGTATTGTTCTGAGAACATATTCTAGAAAATCTAGTGAGAAAACCTAAGTGAAACAGTGTGGAAATAAAATAGACTGGAAAATAAAACTTTTCACTTTAAAAGATTTCTTTCTAGTGTCAATCAGTCAAATATATAGCAAATTTGTTTAAAGACCTCATTAATTACCTCTAAGAAGTAGCATTTTCAGGAAAATCTAATCCTCACTCATTTACTATTCAAGCAGCAACTTAACTGGTGATGGCCCCTTCCCAATGCCATTCTACTGTTTTAACGTTCAGTGTTCACTAAAGCAACACTGTCGTCCCCACTCTCAGTTACAACTAACTCTTCCTCAGGGTATTTTACTTACGCTTTGATTTTGCTTTGCCAAACTACAATAGTACTATATAGTGTTTGTGCGACAGAAACTGTAATTAGGCTATCTCCAATATTTAAAGAATCCTAATCTATGTGTCAGAACTCAAAATGTAAAAGGAATATGACAATTTTTCCCTATTAACTAAGCTCTCAATCATCTTAAAATGACTAAAAAATATCTCTTTGTAGATATACTTATTCACTACAGAAAGTAAATTCCTTTTGAGAGTGACTAGGAAAAACATGGGAAAACTCACTTTTGGTACTGCAATATCCTCCCTTTATAACTAGCACAGGTAATTGCACTCGGTGGTAGTACACAGTGTAGCATCTTGATGCAAGGACAGTGTGGGCGATGTGACATCGGACCAGGATAACTAGTGTATCTATCACTCTCACCATTTATTTGACAAGTTCATTCAAAACACCTACCCTGGCTATGTCAAGACACACAATGGATTATTATTAACTATATTCACCTTACTGTGCTAGTACTATAATATCATGAGAAAAACACACACACACACACACACACACACACACACACACACACACACATGAACTAATTTCAGTTTCAACTGGGTGAAGTCTGAGAATAAAAACGTTTTGAAAATTAGAACTATTTAGCCTTTTTCTTGTTGTGTTTTAACTAAAACCACAATTATCAGCATGAATCTGATAACCAGGAAGATTATAGAATTTTTTTACTACCTAGGTGCTACTAAACATGAAACCATCAGTATTCTTTGAAATTTAACACAAGTGAAACGGACAGCCTCCTGAATGTGACTGGGAGAGTTGGGGCAGGAGACAGAAGCCTGGGGACCCGGAGGAAAAACAAGACAGCGTTACAGTACCTGACAGCCTGCGAGAGCAAGAGGAGTAAGAGAGACCAGGGAAGAGAGCGCTCACGGTATGGAGGAGGAGCGGGACGCTTTTAGTGGCAGGCAAAGCCTCAGAGAGGTGGACACAGTTGCTGATAGACTGGCTTCGCTTAGCTTCCAGGAGAGATAAAGCAACATTACATCAGAGCACAGCGAGACCTTTCACCACTTCTAAGTTCTTATGGTGCTGCAATTCCTTTAACATTTAAAGGAAGCCATTTTAAGTTTTGAAAGAAGTCAATAAAATCAGAGTACTTAATCACAGTCTCTAAATACAGCCAACTTTCAGTCAAGCACTGACGTCTTAGAATGGTCACTCCACACAAAACACTTGTTTCATTTGGGAATGCTCCAGGCATTACCCTTCCTTTTGCTGCTGTGTGTCAGAGTGGATCTGAATGATGTCTGGGCTGCTTGCTCAAGCACAGCCCATTATTAGCACATTATTATCTCTTCCTAAAGGATACACATACAAAGACCACAGTGAGAAAAGGAAAATGTGGTCCAATACAAAACATTTTCTATTAAGTAATAAATAATTCAGAAATTGAACTACTGAGAGCTGACTGTATTTAAAAGCTAACCACTTAGTGAACTAAATGTCCCAGAAGTTCATGAATATATGAATCAGATATTTTATTAGATATACATGAAAACTATCTTTTTATATTGTATTTCACATTTAGTAAGAACAAAGTTTCTCAGTATCAACTTTTGATTTTTCCATACATTGTTGGTTAAATAAACATTTAATAAAACAAATACAGAAAGAGAACATGCTTCAAAGTCAGTGCTATCCTTAAAATCAAAATACAAAGGATTATTTGCTCTGTTGTTATTTTATGTATCTCTGCTAAGTATACATGAAAAAACTATACACAAGGGTGGCACATTTGCAGAAACTGAAACAAACTTTTTACTTTATTGTCCCTTTCCCTATGCCTTGCTATCAGCATTTCCATCAATGAAATTATTACATAACTCTGTGTGTGTGTGTGTGTGTGTGTGTGTAAGATAATATGTAAAGGGCAATGACCACATAAATGTCCAAGTGTAAAAGATTTGTTTATCTCAGTATATGGCCAAGATTTTATTTGAGCACTGTTTAAAGAGCTTTCCTTTTATAAAACAAATGATAGTGCATTTTTCCAAAATGGACCACCATGCATTTTAAAAATAGTAAAATACTGGCTGTTTTATGTGGCAATCAAGACTCACTTGGATCACTTTGAGAGTTTAGAAATCTGAATTTTCACATCATTGACATTCAGGGCCAGAGTTATCTTTCCACGCCAGGCCACTTCAGTTACACTCTGAGTTCTCTGGTGTCACCATCAGTGACAGCTTCTTTACCTAACTGAAAATCTGTGGAGTGAATCATTCTGTGAATATTTTAAACTGCTCTTAATGAAATTAGAGAAACAAAGCTACTTTTGAGTGTCTATCCCAGAATAATTACTGCTAACTCCTCCTAAGAACAGTGAGAACTGTTTCAGTGAACTTCTGCACTCACAGAAACTCCTTCTACACACTCAAACTACAGGGAAAACACTCTGGGCTTTGTTAAAAAGTAGGAAAATAAAACTAAGTAAAATTACCCGTGCATATTATTAAACAGTCTTATTAAACTGCAAGGTATACAAAAATCTTCAATGGCCATCAATAGGTAACAACCGATTCACAACATTAAGCATTTTAAAAGATATAAAATACAATAGGAAATGTATATATATGCACACATAGATGTGTATATATAAAGCATAAAGATAATAGACTTGTGCAATTGATAGACTTCACTGTCTTTCAAAAATAAAATAGTTCCAGGCTTTTAAAATTTAGCTAATTCTATAAAAGCCAACCTTATAGTGTTAAAGTACATATTCCACAAATATCTTTACAAAACCTTTGAAAAAGGTTTGTCCAATGTCACATGGCCCTTCAAATGTTGAGAACATTTTTAAACATAGCCTGCCTTTTCTGAGTGTTTTCTAAAGCATGCTGATGCTTCTAACTATATAGTTGGTTTATAACATCTGGTGGAAATTAAGATTTTTAGTGTCATATGAGAAGTGCATGTATTTGCTGCTGATCATCATGTATGAATAAAATGCTGTGTTTTGGGATTAGTGCTTATACTTGGAATTCAAGGAAGGCAGCGTAAGTCTGCACAGCTTGGGAGGACATTGCATTTGCCACATGCTTCTCATCTCTTTCACTGAAGAATCCAGTGATGGCAGGGAAGACCGTAGGAGATGAACTGAGAAAGGAAATCAGTGGGCATCCTCAGTACTGAATGTTTTTTGAAACCGGGTTTCTTTTTGGGAGACAGAATGAAGAAAAACTAACAGAATAGGTGGTGCAGATAATTAAAAAGAGAATTGCCAGTAAATGCTAAGGCATAAAGAATGAGGAACAATACACCTAGATGAAACTATCAACAGGATGCTAAACCATCTATATTAGGTTTTTAACAAAGAATGAACAAAATATGTTAAACTTAACAGATATTTGTTTTACGCCCTGACGATCTTATTTATGTTTTCTAAAGCTGTTGATTATCAACTCTAGAGTGTTGTACGGTACTGCTGACGAGAGAAACTATAAGAACCGAGATAAGGTTGTTTCAGTCCTAAAGCTGAGCACAAAGAGACGAGAGAACCTTCTTGTTTTCATCCTGAATATCAGCTTCCCTTTTTCAGGATTTGTCCCTTGCCGTAGTAAAATGCAACAAAACTGTCTGGTCATTGGTGGGTTCTCCATCAAGTAACAGTGGTAGTTCAAATAGGCTGTAAAAGCAGCATCCACAGGCATAGGAAGCTCAAAGTCTTCAAAGAAGTCAAAAATGAGAATGTCTTCATTCATTCCTAAAACCAAGTGTACCCTCCTTTTCTTCGCTAGAACCAGTTATCACAAGACTCCTAAGGGAGCACTGCCTAGCAATGACATCTCTGAGGGTGAAGGTGCATTTATCAAGCTCCCTTTTCACAGTAGAGACTTTAGAAAGAGACAGTAAAACCTGTGACTTGAGAAGTACCCAGAACTGAAACTTGAAAAGGTACTCACGGATTTCATTTACTAAAACGTCTAATATTTAAATTCTGAGAACTTTAAAATGTTTATTCCTATAAATTCATTTAAATAGCAATTAGATTTGTTTAGCGATATTTAAACAAATATTTACCAGTTGCTTTTTGGCGAACAATATTTCTTGCCTTCTCAACTCCTGGTGCTCCAGATGTGGTAGCACTTCGGAATCTCATTGGCTCAGTCACATCTGGATGGCTACGCCAGCTGAGAGAAAAGGATCTACCCACAGCGGTCCCTTTTTGGGAATCTGGAATACAACCTGATAAAGGATAAGATGAGAAAAACAATCTAAAATCTGAATTTGTTACTCATTTTACTGCCTAGGCTGTTCAGCAAATAGCAAACATACAATTGCATATTACCAATAGTCAAGAAACGGCCTATGTACAACACTGCACCAGCAGATTCCCATGATGCAAATTAAGAACTGCTTCCTTGTGTTGCAATTTAGGAAGATATATCAGTAACTTCAAAATACTTGCTACCAAAGTATTTTTAATTTCCAGCAGTTTCATGATAATTGTATCATCATAGTATTTACTTCCACATGTAAAAGTACATATTAACCAATCTTTCCCACTGTAAGAACAATGTCATATCAACTTACGCCAATGTTCCCATGGTACTTTAAAAGCCATCACTTATAGGCCAAAAGCTCTAAAGTACCGATGTTAAAATGGTACTGGCTTCTGAAGACTTCAACCCAGCCACAAACCCCACAGAAACCCATGAACTCTAACACCAACAAATGGGTGTTAGTTAATTGGTCAAATGGGTAAGTTAATGAAAATCTACAAATAATTTAAAATCTTATTTTAGAAAAGTTTCAAAACGATGTAACAAAGTGGTCTGAGGTTTGACTTCTATTTCCTATAGTGTTCTGGTCAATTATTTTAAAGAAAGGTCAAAGACCCAAAAGAAATACAGAAGACATTTAGGAGATTTTTTTTTTTTTTTTGCTCAGAAATAATGTAGACAGTAGATACAACTTGTGGCTCATTTTCACATCAAGTTCCCTTGGTGTTGATTTTCTGTTTTCACTAGTTTAGTGCTTAGGCCTATATTTGTATAATATTTAAATCACTTTTTAGAATAAGGCAGTATAAATTCAGATGTTTGTCATGGTCATTATTTAAAGAATTCATTGTATCTCTCAAAAACAGTACTTTTGAAGTTGTTTATTTTCCCAATGCTAATTTATCTCTTCATAGGATTGTGTTTATATACTAAGTAGGAAGAAAGATCTTTAAGATATAAGGTATGCATGCGTGTGTGTGTGTGCGCGTGTGCGTGTGTGTGTGTGTGTGTGTGTGTGTGTGTGTGTGTGT
>CABHPH010045267.1:12749-25102 GCA_902168325.1 Peromyscus nudipes | reverse complement strand
GTGTGTGTGTGTGTGTGTGTGTGTGTGTGTGTGCAATATTCAGGAATGCATGTGTCATAGCACACATGTGGAGCTCAGAGAACAAACTAGATCAAACTCAGGTCTTCAGGCTTGTGCCACAAATGCCTCTACCCACTAAGCAATCTTGCCTGCCCTACAATCACATTTCAAAGGCAAAGGCATCAAAACCATTCCAACTTTCTTTTTTGTTCGCCTGATGAATTAGTGGTGTGTTAGGATAGGATAAACCTGTTTGATATATACATACAAAATTCCTTTTGGAAAAAAATCATGGATACATTGAAAATGATAACAAATTCCTTAAATGAAAAGAAATCATTAACTAGAATTATGAGTGTATATAAGCATGATTCGTCCTTAAAATTGCAGTTTTATTTGCAATGTAAGCAATTATAAACTACTTGGCATTATATCAAGTACCCTAGAGTCCCCCAAAATCATTATGACTTTAGCGTAGAAAGGTGATGTCTTCACTACCAGTACCTTAATGTTCCTTGTAAAATGCAAAATGGTTTTATACCTATCATGAGCAAATTATCTTATTAGAATATTTTATAAAATATCATCCTACTAGAATTACTACAAAGATCATTCCAGCATCAATTAAGACCACAGCAGGAGTATGGAGACTTCAGTATCTTCTAACTCGAGCACCAGCATGTGATACACTGTGCCAGAGAAGTTTGAAATGCTACACCAAGAGCTTTAAGCTTTTAGGAAAACAGATCTCAAATAAATAAAACTTTTTAAAACAAATACTTAGCTTTTCTGGATGCTAAGAATTTTACTGTTATACCTCTGCTTGTATGGAAAATATATGTATGGACACTATTTATGATTCATAGAGACAATAATTTAATATTATAAAATGTAACAATTCTTCTGAAAATCTTCCAGTGCTTTCTCATATGCTACTGAGTTATTGTCAAGACAATTTAGCACTCTTGTTAGCCCAGGTTTCATGTCACCTTGATATCACCTCCTACAGATGATGTCAACTATCACTTTTTCTGCTCCTCTATATCCAGGATATCCTCTTTACTGTGGTGAAGAGCCTTGTTCATCATGGTCCCTCTCCCTTGCACATCTTCCCTTACTTCCTTTGGTTCACTGACCAGCGGTCATCATTCTATCAAAAATAGTAATTGTGACACATACACATGTCTCCGTTCCTCTTATGCTGCTTTGTTTATTCACTTACTTGCTTTATTTGTGTGTTTGTTTTACATACTTCACACCACTAGCAAGATTATTTGATGTCTTCCTCCTGTAGAACATATAATTGTCCCAGTTAGGACACAGCCCCATTAGGATTCTCTTACTATGGCTCAGAACACAAGACAAGACAACACTACAGTATTACTATATGCCATTTCCCTTTGTGTATACACCCTCTAGGGAGGATGACTATGATCCAGGTAAGCTGCAAATACTGTGTAACACAATGCCAATAGTACTTCTGAGAAAGTTAACATTTCTTGATTTAGCTCACATTGTATCTGTCAGATGGTTGCCTAGTTGGCTAATTGGCCTGCAAAATTTAATAATCACAACACTCACTATATATAATTTACCATCCTTTTGGACTCTACTCTTAGTGAATATGAATACTCCACTGATTCCATTTAACTTGAAAGAGATCCAGCACCTGCTTCTGGGTTGCAATGCATCTCAGCTGTGCAGTTTTTAAATGCTTCAGCAACTGAAGTTCATATTCACTATTGAATGGCATCACTCATCTGTAAAGTCATTTACAAACTTTATTGATCAAGCTGTACTTTTCTGAGTTGGAATTTAATCTGTAGAGCCTTCTGGAAAATGAACTGAATCCTTTAGTAATCATGGGCAATGGTGGGAATTATCCGGTTTGTGCTAATTTGCATTATTTGTTTATTATACCCCACTGGTTCATGCTGTAGATTGCTGTGCTGTGCGGCAGGGGTGGGAAGTCACTGGTTGCCTCATCTTCCTCCATAGATGAAAGCATTTGAGTTATGGATGAATGTCATCTTAATGTGAGAATTGCTACCACTTGTGTATATACATATTCTTTATGTTCACATCGGGCCTTATACTAAGTGCTACCTGGACATCTATTCATAAATCTCCAGAAAGCTATGATGTTCCAAAACATTAAACCAAAATCAGTATGACTCCATCTGAACACAAACTCTGCATAATCCCTTAGCCCAACATAGCTTACACTCATGCTCTTCTGTGTTCCATGTTCCCCAACATTACACCTTTTCTCTCCTCCCCTGCTAAACAACTTATTTCAAGATTATTCTTCCAAAAATATGGTTCTATTTTAATTAACATATAAAGAAATAATGACTCAAATTCTGTGAATTAACGACATACAAGTACAAACTTTTCTTCCTGGTTATCAACCTTAGATAGTTCATAACAGATTATTTAGTAACTTAAGAAACTGAACTTCACTTAAATAATAACATTCTGGCAAATACACTATTTTGTATGGAGAGGGAGTAAACACAGCAGTAGATTGTGTTCTCATCTATTAGTATCTAAACCAACATCTAGACTTGTCAGGCAAGATCAATATTCTTGCTTCATGCTTGCATCACAGAATAGCAAGAGGGCTTTTGACTGGATAAGATAATACCAAGAGTTTAATTTTGGTGTATCAGAAGATAAAGCACTCAATTGTCCAAGAGATTATAAAATTTATGTTTTGGTGCCTTGTAGACATTAACTATACAGACATTGAACCAGATAAAAGAATATGTATAGTCCAGAGAACAAAAATATAACACTGTCACTCATTAATGCTTGCTGGAGATTTTTTTCTCAAGAAAGCGCATAAAAATGCCTAAGGTTGCCTACACTATGCAGACAAGAAAATATACAGCCCTATAATAAAGTCAGGAAATATGTTCTCTATTAACAAATTCACTCCTCAATCCATAAATTCTATGCAAGGAAGATTAAATAATTCTAACATGACAGAATTTGTTAAGAATTATATAAAACATATATAAAACCTTCTTCTTGTTTTTTTAAAACTAACCTCCTTCACATTTGTTCAAGGGTGATTAGAGCAAACAATAATTGCTCCATTTGTGACCCCTAAATATGCACACTGTCAATTTATCTACTGGGAAAGGCTTCAGGAAACAGGATAAATTATCAAACCAAGGAGTACCACAAGTGCGTTAAAATCTTCAACACCTCACACACTACAGGAAAAAAATCTACTAACAATATTTTTTTTAACATTTTGATGAATATATTGCCTCTCTTGTCCTAATTCTTATTTTAATTCTGAGCTGATTTCTCTAGTGTTCAGGACACCCCATCGATTTTGAAGAATGCTTCCTGGGGTTCTCCTAGTAGTGTTCCAAGAATCTGTTAAATGTCAAGGAGATAAATTCAATTTCAAGAATGTGATTCAAGTTATTTGAATTTCATCCTTTTTAGAAAATAATCTGTGATGTATTTAGAGAAATGAGACATTTCAGAAAATCAAAATAATACTTTAATTTTTTCCTTTTATCACTTATGTTTTCTAAATAATTTATACCATGTATGCCTCAGTAGGGACATACTCATGAATCTCCTATTCTACCACTAGGTTTTTGCCAGATCCAGTGATTGGGATAGATAGATAGCATTGGTGGACCTAAATACACAGATGATTAAAATCTAAGCAAATCCAGGCCAAGTTCAAAAGTAAATGTACTGTATTCTTCCTGAGGACTAACTTATGGATTCACAGCTGATCTTTGTAAACAGAGATCATCCTGTGTGCCTATGCCAAACAAGAAGGTTCCATGTAGAACATTGTAGACAGCTTTTACTTTGGGTCACCAGCTCTCAAAAATGACACAGAGACGTATTATTCATTATAAAAGCTTGGCCTTTTGCTTAGGCTTGTTTTTAGCTACCTCTTACAACTTAAGTTAACCTGCTTTTATTAATCTACGTTTTACCATGTGGCTCTTTACCTTTCTTTCATTCTGTATGTCCGACTCGCTCCATGTCTCCTTGGTGTCTCCTCTGCACCTTGATTATTTCCTCCTACTTCCTCTCTCTTCCTGGAAGTTCTGCCTATACCTCCTGCCTAGCTATTGGCCATTCAGCCCTTTATTAAACTAATCACAGCAATACATTTTCACACGATGCACAAATATATCCTACAACAGAACATCATTATGAGATTTTTTTAAAAATAACTTTTGCATTTTCATACTTCTTTTGTTGATTGCTCAAGATGGTATTTATCAATGAACTTGGGCCCTGGTCATTTAGAAATAGCCCTGGGGGGGAAATATAGTTTAGTTTAGCATGCTTAGTATTTCAGTGCCACTGCAACATCATCGCCAAAAAGGGAGGGGAGAGAAGGAGCTACCTGATGTTTTCTATGAGGACTGTGTCTTTCGAGACCTGCTAATAATCAGATGGACGGGTGAAAGATGTGTATGGCAGACAAACCAACCCCACAAAACTAAACTCCAGTGCTGCGACACTGAATAGCCCTGCAAGCATGAAGTGAAACGCCCCCGCCCCATGTTAATGTCACTGTGCCTGCACATTATAGCTCAGTAAAAGGTTTGAGAACTGCAATAGTTGGGTTTGCAAATGTCTGACAAAGGAACGGGGAATAAAAGCGAAGAGAATTCACAGGACAAAGAAAAAGGAAGAACCGTTTCAAGTCATTTAAAATCAATGCTCAACCCTATCTGTTTCCTGGGAGCTTGGGAGAAGGTTCGTAGGAGTGGAGGACAAAAGGATCTAAACCAAAATATGACCTGTATGAGTTGTGTGTGTGTTTATAACACAGGGACTCTAAATACTTATAAACACTAGCAGCACAGTGAAGAAAACCAGCTCCTGCAAGCTGTCCTCTGACCTCCATACAGTTATACACACATACACAAAATCAATAAACAAACAAACAAGCAAATAGAATTTTTAAAAAGTTCAATGGAGTCTATCAGGGCAAGGCACAGCCTGAAAAACTACTGTTTCACACAGTATAATATAATATAGACTAGACCACTGTCTGATCTTAAATGTTGCTCTCTTCAACTAGTCGTCAGGATATTGTGTGACTTCCCCTGGGGATAAATGAATAAATATCTAACAACTCTACATAGGGCAAAGTTCAAGTCAGCAAACTAGGGAGGTTGGTTGGTGTGAGTTGAAGGGGAATCTGTGAAAGACTGCTAACAGGAACAGGGATGACTTACAAGCAGCTGCACCACTCAAAAACCTACCTAACCTGGGCATCGACTCATAAAACTACATCTCCAGAGCTCACTACACAACTCACAGGCAGTTCTACAGTTTAGAGTCTCCCTTGCCGTCCTTATTGCTTATTCAACTTGGGGAGAGAGGCTTTGTTACTCTTGAAACTTTCGTGGACATCCTGAGGTTTATGAGTCGTTCACTCCCTAAGTCTTAATAAAATGGCGGGAATCAGGGTCATTGAGAGTGATGTTGGCTTTCTTTCTCACACTCAGGTGGGCTTTAACTCAGACATTATGGTACAAGAATCTCACTCCACTGAGGCACTGTTGCTGAGTTCTTATCTTAGAGATTCCAGCAATGAAATTCACACGCTAGAGAAGAGGAAGTATTAGAAAGAAATTGTATTATAGAGGAAACAGAGTCCCCTGCATATCAAGAGTGGATCTTAAGAAATAGGGTCCCCAAAGCTGCTAGTCTGCAGGATTTTCAAAGGACTGATGGCAGAAACTGGCATAAGTCATGGGGGAGGGGGGGAGGCTGAGGCAGTCAGTCCAGTTGGCCCACCCTAGATGAGTCGAGTACTACCTTTTAGTTTCCGTCACCTCCTTGAATAGAACATCCAGGCAGGAGTGCTCCTTTAGAAGAGAAAACAAGGAACCAGTAACTGGGACTTCTTGCCTCCATCCTGGCCCCTAGCAATGACAGAATCACCAAGGAGACCACAGACGTTCCCTGAACGGCGGCGCCTTTTAGGGTCATTCCCCTAAAGCTCACTCAGCGGCTTCTATCTCCTGTTGTCCTCATTAACAAGCCTCCCTCCAGGCTGAAGCATTTCAAGTAGGAACTTTCAGTCATAGGCGCTTCCCTCCAGCCTGGAAACATCCCAGTTTTGGAGACGATTGAGACACAGCACACGGTACTAGGCCAACATAATCTCTAACCAGAATGGTGATGGGGTGATAACGCTAGGACTGGAGGGGAAGCTATTCGGCAATACCCCCAGCATTTGACCGAGTTTGCTTCCTAGGAAAAATATCTAAACCATAATTCCCTAGTGAGGAAGTGAGAGCCTCAGAAATGTTTTGCTGGAGTCAGTGAACTATAGTTATCCGGAGAGATGATGCATCACAACCTTCCTGGCACTGCTCCCAACCAGAAGAGGACAGTCGACCTAATGCATGCATAAGCCTTCTGGAAAGCCTTGCTATTTCTATCCCAAGGAGAATGCCTAGTCTATAAGACTACCTCTCCCCAGGGCCAGAGTGCAGAGAAAATAGTTAAAAGCAAGCAAAAACCTTTGTCACCTACCATACTTTCCCCTTTTAAAATATCTGTTAAGAGTGCTTGATTTGCCTAGCAATGGTGGCGCAGGCCTTTAATCCCAGCACTTGAGAGGCAGAGGCAGGCAGATCTCTGTGAGTTGGAGACCAGCCTGGTCTACAGAGCAAGTTCCAGAACATCCAGGGATACACAGAGAAATCCTGTCTTAAAAACCAAAAAATAGATAGATAGATAGATAGATAGATAGATAGATAGATAGATAGATAGATAGATAGATAGATGATAGATAAATTAATTAGTTAATTAATTAAAATAAAACAAAAGAAAAAAAGCACTTGATTTGATGAAATCATCTGGCATTGTAAGATGTGTGTTTAAGACTGCCTGCCTAACCCTTTGACTCTCAGAGTTCATAAACAATAGGAATATAAAACAAGGGGAACGCTTTATAGGTTGAATTACAAAGATTAAAGGCAATGCTTTTCCACTTCCTTGATTTCTGTCCACTTTCACTTTGATCCAGGCAGGCTTCTGGTCCAACCACAACTTGGTAGGCTTATCTTGATAGTGTAAATATTTAATGATAAAGACTCATCCAGCTCCACCTCTGTCTCTGTAACCACAGAGAGAGAGAGCTTTCTGTAATGTGAACTTTTCTGAGGTCTTGAGCTCACCAATTCAGCTGCTTCCTGGTCCCCTAGTCTCCCCACGGCAAAATCTGAGGAAATGGCATCTTATGCCCCACAGCACATGTCTTCTGCCTCCTGTCCTGAGGGTTCTTTTTCGTCATTCGAACCAAGAGGGAACTTGCACACAGGTACAGATTCATCACCTGGGACTGTGAAGCTGCAGGTTTCAGAAAGACGGAGTACCCTGAGGTCGGCCCTGCACGCAGACATCCGCTGCTATGCTGCTACTATGGCAGTGTCTACATGGCACATCCTTCTCTGATTCTGGAGGATCTGGGTGGACAACCAAACAAGGACTGACAATTTAAAAGCAATGCTGAGTGCTTAGGGCAGTGACAGAAGATCTGGAAAATAAGTCTTCCTTCTCCCCCAAGTTGTCTGCTTCAAGGGGAAGTAGCTCCGTATTGCCTTTGGGAGGTAGCAGGCAAAACTGAGCAGCAACAGCAATGTCAGCTGGACGGGAAGCCGGCTTGGTCCAGCATGGCCTTCTGAACACATCCTTTCCCTTTCCTGACTGGCCTCCCTTCCCTTCACACTAACTCCCTGGCATCGAATCTCATGGAGTTGGATGAAGCATGCAGATGTGCTTCTGGCTCTCCTTCTGAGAAATACGGAATAATACTGTAATTAAAGAATAAGATCAGTGCTTACTGGATGTGAGGTCATTGAAGTGAAAGCATTCAACAAGAAAAGAGGTGTGTGAATCTAAAGCTTATGGTATCAGTGTTTGTACAGCTCATGTTCCCCTTGGGATTTCTCCTTGAGAAACTGGAGAACATTGCCACAGACCTCGACTTCTCTCAAACTAGAGTTACCTAACACCAGTACATGGGGAAGATATTAGGCAGCATCTAAGGTGTTATGCCAGGACAGAAAATAATTGTTTTCTTATGTGGAAGATATTAGAAATTAAATAGACTAAGACAGAGATGTGGAATTTATGTCTAGGGCTTTATTGGAGTCTATGGAACACTACTAATTTGGATGGTTCCTCTGATGCAGTCACTGGACAAAATATGGGCCTTGGTACCTGAGCTGAGATTAACCTTGAAGAGGCTTGGAATGACCAGGCACTCTCTTCTGCTCACAGTCTTTTAAACACAGTGGAAGCCAAGCACCATGTTCACCACTAGAGCTTAGCGGTGAAACTCTCTGGAACGAAATCAAGCCCTGATTTGAAGCAGTCACTTACCGCTGGCCATTTGTTCTCCCTGTGCCTCTCCCCACCTCTGTGAGGCTGTCACAGTGGCAGAAGACACACACCATCCATGTTTCTGTGCAAACTGGATTAGCGCATGCATGCATGCAAAAAAAAAAAAAACTTTCTGTTCTCTGGAAAAGAAGCCCCTGATCAATGCTGACTATTAATATTCCTAGTGTAGTCAATACTGATGCTATATAATTCCCATCACTTCTACATCAAGATAAAAGTCTCAGGGCAGCTTACATACTGTAGGTTCATGAATACACCACTGATAATTTTTTAAATTGATATATTTTTATAAATATAAAATAAAAAGATATAAAATTACATTTTATATCTACCACTGATCATGCACTTAAAACCAGGTCTTTCGGGTCCTCTACTTTGTTAGTCTGGAGGGCTTTGTTAATACTGGTTAAGCATATTGGTATTGTGTTGTCATCGCTGTCTCTCTCTTATAGACTCAGACCCCTGTCTTTTCTCTTCTTGACCTTCATTCTGTTTCTCATAAAGACATCAAAAAAAGGGGAAATCTGGTTTCTGGCTCAGGCTTAGACTTTTGAGACCTGGTTTGAGGCAGGAGTGGAAGGATACTGTTTGTAACACCCAATGAGACTTTCAGAAATCCTCTTCAGTAGCGTTCATAGGGATCGACATCAGAAGTGATTACTATGACGTTACTAGTCAGACTTGTCACAAGAAACCCAAGACAAACAGCTGATTCGAATCACAGATCACAACTGTAAACTCCGCTGAGCAGATTCTAAAACAGAATATTCAATAGCTTAATGAAAACTGTATTCGGGCTAATGGCTGTGAAGGCATTATCCTGCATGAAAAAAACATAACACAACCACTCCTGGGAAATTCACTAAGGCAATGAAGAAAGAAAATGAACTCCCTGGCTGATAGTGAAGTGATCCAGGTTCCAAAAAGCAAAATAACGAGCAAAAGTCAAGATTCAAACATGTTCAAAATACATTGATTTTTCAAGTTAAAGAATACTCAAATACAAATTACACACTTACTGTCATCAAAGTGACATTCCCTGTGACATCATCCATTCTGCTACTGCACCATTTACCCTATCTGTTCAATCACAAGTGCAGTTGAAGAGTGGCGTGCACCGGCTTCTAAGTCCATGGATTTTAACTGGCGGCGGTAAGAGTTTACTAAGGTCTCATACACACGAAACCACTTACAAGGTTGAAAGTAACAAAACCGCAGTGACAGCAGATGCTCAGTATCCAGGTGGAGCTTGTTAATTGCACTGAGTATACATTGGACTGCTTGGTCTAAAAACCTTTTGTGTAAAATTACATAGAAATTAAATAGAAGACAATAAAGTTGCTGTATGGGCTCTTGTCAATTATAGATCCCCTCTCTCTCTGCGTCCAAAGTTAATCTTGGCTCACATGGCATAGTATCAGTGGGTGCCCTGCTGTTCTTTTTATCTTATAAGGGAGGGGTGGAATTCTACATTTTTGTGCATTTATGAGCTACTTTTTTTAGAAGCTCATGAAAGTTCAAATTGAACAATAACTATCCAATTTTGTACCTTCGTGAGTACTGATTATTATCGAAGCTGGCAGTGACATTCTTGCTGAGGGCAATGTTAGGCATCATGTTCTACGCTAACTTTCTGGCGTAGTATCACATGGAATAGTGTAAAACAGCTTGCCCTCCTCAGCCTCAACTGGAGATACTGTGACAACATTTTGCAGATGATGAGACTTAATTGCATGTAAATGTCATTTTTCAAAGATTCCCAGAAACAGAGGATAAAATTTGGATTCAAAGAAATAGTCTCATGATAACAAGGTCACAGGGAATCAGCTTTGGATGAGGGAACAGGATGAACTCTGGGATATTCCATATTTGATATGAAGAAATTTTAAATGCAATCAGAATTTCTTGAAGTCAAGAACACAACAGAAAATTTTATGAACTGGTAATGCTGATCTTCTAAATAAGCAATTTTAGTTTTGAAACAGATGAAATGTGTAGTAAAATAATAAAGGTATAATTATAATTGTATGGGTGTTGCATAAAAGTTTAACAAAGTAGAAATTTTGTAGCATGGTAGCTCACAAAAAAAGGCTAACTATACGAGGAAAACGGTGATTTTTTTTTTTTTTTAGGAATCCAACTTCTGTTAGGCAGGACATAACTTTCTACACTGCTATGTTTCTTCATCAGACAGGTCGAACACCATTTCATGAGGATATACCATCCACTGGGCCTTGTGAAGCGTGTTGTAATTGGTTATGATGAAATGGATAAGTCCAAGTTGCAAAATATCAAATCCTCTAAGCAATAAATCAGGACAGAAAATGTTCTGTCTGTTTGGGATCCTTCCATACTGGCAGATAACCTATGATTAAAAAATTTTATGGTTTGGTTGTACCATTTTTTTTCTATAAAGTCAGAACAACAAATACATCTGAAACCCTATCAACATTAGTTGTTTCTAAAAAGCCAATCAAATGCTATTTTTCAGAATTTATCTAAGTCACAAGTTAACAATTTCTCCATGTTTCAGACACAATACAAGTTCTCAGTTTTCTGATAACTAATTATCAAAACCCTCAGGCCCCCCCAAAAAAAACCCTTGAAATGGACAAGTGAGCTGGACAAAGCTGGGATTGGATGAGGGCAGGCTTGTCTGCGTGGGGCTCTCTCTACCGTTGAAAGCATCTTCGTACCTTCAGGTGCTACAAAGGAGAGGGAATAACTGTTCCTCCCTGTCCAGGCAGTTCACTCTGAATTTGGTGGTAATCTCAAGACGTGAGAGAGATGGCTACCCCGCCACATCCTTACATTCCTCTCTTACTCATTTTAGTCCTGTGCTAACATCACAAAAACAGAAGGCGATAAAAACCAATGCGAGCTGGGCCTAATGGCACACATGTATAACCCCGGCTCCTGCCAGGACAAGGGAAGCAGACAGTGAGCTGGAGACTAATTTCACATTTTATGGAATGTCCTCCCCAAAGCCCTTCAGACAAAGTAGATGTACAAGCATGGTTTACAATAGCATTGCTTCTGGTACTTGTTTTTATAAAGCATTGTTTGCAGGCTTTGGAAATAGCTCTGCAGTTTACAAGTGCATACTGTGCCTGCAGAGAACCTGGGTTTTGTTTCCAGCACCCTCAAAAAGTGGCTGACATCCTCCTGTAACTCCAGTGCCAGAGGATCAAAACTCTCATCCTGCCTTCTTGGGCACCTGCATTCACATGCATGTATCTACACACTAGAATACATGACCATAATTTACCATAGCAAAAGTAAATACTTAAAAAATGCTTTAAGACAGAGTCTCACTTTTCATTCTACATTGGCCTGGTACACATTCTAATGTCTAGGCTGCTTTTTACTCTTGGTGATCATCTGCCTCGGCCTTTTCGGTGCTGGGATTACAGTTATGAGCCTTGAAACCAACTCAATGTTTGTCATTTAAATTTTTAGTTTGTACAAAATAGTGGGCTTTGTTAGAACATTTTAACACACACATGTCATTGTATCTTGTTAATATTAACTCCCACTATCTTCCTCATTACTCTACTCATCTTTTTCCGGTCCCCTTCCTGTCCTCAAATATTTCTCCTGCTTTCATACTGTGTGTGTGTGTGTGTGTGTGTGTGTATGTGTGTGTGTGTGTGTGTGTGTGTGTGTCTGTGTCTGTGTCTGTATCTGTGTCTGTGTCTGTGTCTATGTCTGTGTGTGTATGACTGAATAGATTAGATAGATAGATAGATAGATAGATAGATAGATAGATGATAGATAGATAGATAGATGATAGATAGATAGATAGATAGATGATAGACAGATAGATAGATGATAGATAGATAGATAGATAGATAGATAGATAGATGATAGATAGACAGATAGATAGATGATAGATAGATAGATAGATAGATAGATAGATAGATAGATAGATAGAT
>CABHPH010045267.1:0-12739 GCA_902168325.1 Peromyscus nudipes | reverse complement strand
GATAGATAGATAGATAGATAGATAGATAGATAGATAGATAGATAGATAGATGATAGACAGATAGATAGATGATAGATAGATGATAGATAGATAGACAGATAGATAGACAGACAGACAGACAGATAGATAGATAGATAGACAGATAGATGATAGATAGATAGATAGATGATAGATAGATAGATAGATAGACAGATAGATGATAGAAAGATAGATAGATAGATAGATAGATAGATAGATAGATAGATAGATAGATAGACAGATAGACAGATAGATTTCACAAACAGTGATATCCCCCATGTACTTCCTTAGTCCTCTTCTTTCTCACTTCCTTGAGACCTTGACACTGTTTCTTATAGGAAAGAACATGATTTATTGTCTCATAGTGGAAGACTATGTACCTAGAAATAATTAATAACTCAACACAGGATAGCCTAAGACATTATATTAAAGGAACATAGCTAAGCAACCAGTTCCCAATTCTATGGGTTTCAGAGTTTTGACTACTGGGTATTTTACAAACTCATGGATTACCTCTGGGGCATTCCTTGGTGTTTACCAGAAGACTGACAGTCACTGAACAATGCCAAAATTATTCAATGCCAATAAACTACCACAGTCAAGCATGCCAAGTTAATCATGAAGGAATAGATTATGCAGGGGTATTTAGAGTTTGCAGCTGGGCAGAGAATCCAAAAACCCATAGAGGTTATCATTTGTAGACTCCAGCCTTCAGAGCCTCTTCAGTACCAACCAGTTGGCTAACCAATTATTACAGCATCTGTTGGAAAGAACATGGTCCTTGGGATTACAGAGATGCCAGGAGAGGGATTTGTTCTGCCAGAACACTCAACTCCACCACCACTTTTCTTCTGTTGCTAGCCCATTTTTAACAGTGTATAACTTTTAAATAATAAGAGCACTTTCCACAGTTTGTATAGGGATGTAGTTTTGTGTGTGTTAATAGGAGCTAAGATATGGAAGTATATGATAACTTTAGAATTGTTAGGACTGTTTTATCCTTTTAGCTCTAACAGCGTGCTGCTGTGTGTCAAATATGACCCTCTCATATCACACAGTATCGTTGATTTATGTGCAAATTCCTATCTCCTAAAAATCCAACTCAGCTCACCCTTACTGCACCTACCCAGTCACTTCCATGGTATATTTATTATGCATATTCTGGGTATGGGTACAACTTAACTAAAACAGATTCTTGAATTGGACTTAAAGTGAAATACAAAATCTACAAATTTTGCTTGCTTTTCGCGTTCAAAATGCCTTGTTATATCTTTGTTGTTGTATTGCATCCAGCAAGTTCTTCACAGTGTGTGTCCTTGGAGATGTATTCCTGGGAGTGATTCACGAGGGAAACTATTTAGCAAGAGTTGCATTCTGTGAATGTTGAAAGATGCGGCCGGTGCCTGAACGCATTAAAAAGAAACAAAATTATGTTCACATTACGTGGGAGAAACATTGCCATTTTTATTTTCCTGTAGTATAAATCAGGGTATGGATTAATTCATTCATGTAATTCTATTTGCAGCTCTTTTGCCTTTATTCATGGCTATAACTTCTTTTATGGGAACAAGCACATTGCAAGTCAGTATAAAACGTCTTTTGAGTACTGGTAGAAGGTCAGAGATGATATACGGGCCTGTGGACATTGTGAACAGTCAGAATTCCGCCACAGTAAAAAAGCAGATGCCTCAACAATTTTACATTATAAACACCAGGAAGATTTCTAGACAATGGACTCTTGATTGCCAAGCTGCTGAAGACTGTTCTTTCATCTCTGCATCATAATTGGTCTGCTGGCATTACATCCACTACTCAGAGATGAAAATAAAATTATAAAGTGCTCTGCAAAGCCTGCAATGGCCACCTTTAAGTTTAATATTCCCCTTAACGGTGTAGAGTCCATAAAATATGCATTCATTCACATTTAATAGCTTTTATCAATCCATCTTTCTTCTCCAAAAGGTAGACAATACTTAATTGAAGGGATTTCCATGATACAGTTTGTAATTTTTATTTCTTCTTCATCTTTCTTTCTTTCTTTCTTTTTTGGGGGGGCGGGGGGTTCTTAGGCAACATTTATTAGATAAAACACACAAAGCAATAAGCTGTTTCAGTGCTAAAACTATGAAGGAGAAAGATCAATTTGATAAGCCAGACCTTTCATTCTAAGATTAGACTTTCAGTGACAAAATATTACTGTTATAATGCATTTTAAAGCTTAATCATATTTTTTTTTAATTTTTGAAATGACTTGTTCTATTTCTCATTTGTCTTCAAGTCATAATGCTTTTTTAGTTCAAAGGAAAGTGGTTTAATTTTAAAACTCTACATCTAGGTAATTTTTTTTTAATCTTAGAAATATTGACAAGGATAGTAATTACCACATTTACCAAACTTGCTGCGTTCAACCTCCTGTCAAACTACTAAAGTTTCCAACAGCAATTTCAAAGAGACAAACGTGAAATAAAACAACTTGATAGCCTGCAGGTACTCCCTATCAGCTTCGAAAAGTTGGAAGCAATTTCGAAGTGCCCTAAATCAGCGATAGACTAAATAAACTCTGGTGTACAGACAACAGACATAACAAAGTAATTAAAACCACAGCCTAGTGAATTTATTAATAATAAGGACTACTCTTTTCAGCACAATGTCAATCCAAAACCATAGAGTACAGATTCATATATTTTAATTTTTAAAAAGTACACATTTATCAATAAATTTTTGGAGAGATAGTTATATTTTGTCTGATAGAGTTGTAGATAATTAGTTTTCTTCTTTATTGTTTTTCAAATTTTTCATTGAATTTGTATATGTGAATCAGAAGAAATACTTTTAAATTAATGAAGGAAAATCCATGAGATACTTATTGATTGATGTTGCGATCTATACTAACTAATGATGGCCACAGTACATTTTAACTATAAATGAGCCATCAAAGTAAAAAAAATACATTTGACAAGAAGAAATAACTCAATTTGAGGAAATAAGCAAATACCTGTGATACATGTGCCCAGGAATGTGAAAGGAACAAACGACAATTAGAAAATGCAGTGTGTATTAATGAGTCGTCCAATATAGAGGAGCCAGATTTTGGTACAGTCTTGGAAAATACTAGAAACTTTGAATAGGTTAAGAAACTTGATTCTCTATCGTGGTATATGTGGGAGCACACCTCTGATGTTGGTCCAAGGTCTGCTTGTCTTTCGGGTTCTGGAGGAGCAATGATTGATCCGTGATGTCTTCATTTATTTGACAATACAAAAATAAATTTAACTTTCTAGGTCAAAAACTATCTTCGGGTAACTGAATTATTAAACAGAAATATTAATGTTTTCATTATGGAGGAAGGCATGAATAAAAGCAAAAACACCTGCATTTTATACCTGTCATATTGTTGTTGTTCTTGTCCAATGAGTTGCTGAAGAATCGTGTTTGTAAAAGACAGTTCTAACATCTCCAGAGAGCAAATGAGAATGTTTCTAAGCCAAGCAAGACTGTGACAAATAGAATTAGCTCAAGGAAATGAGAAATCAGACAATGGAGTGAGGTGGGTGATGAGAATGAAAGAGTATCCTAAGGAGAGGCTCAGCAGTCTTGCAGCATTTAATGCGAGGCCCACACCCTTCAGGTGACAAGGCAGTTGAGCATCCTGGAGTACCTCTTTTGTTATGCCATGAGCTCCTATGCTACGCTCCCATGACCACGTGCTCCTGCTCACCCCACACTGTGAAAAGCTGGGATAAATCACTGTACAAGGGGAAGAATTCAGAGACTGGAATTAAACAATAGGAGTACAGCATTCACAAATGAAAGCACACAGTGGGGAGATGTTGGGTTCTAGAAGGTATCTGAAGGAGGGTTTATAAATGATAGCATACGAAGCAGAGTACAGAAGACGGAGTTTACATGGGAGTATGTGAAGGAAGGGGAGAGCTGCAGGAAGAGCTATGAAGTACATGATGGAGGACATGAAGGGAAGGATATTATATGAACGAAATTCTATGAAGGGTGTATGAAGGAAGGGCATGTATGACAGAATTGAAGGTATGGCTGAAGAACAAGTGAGCTAAGAATGTGCTGGTTACACTAAAACAAGCAATCAAAGAAGCAGCTCTGATCCTGAACTTAGACTTTGATTGAAATACAATTTTCAGGTCAGGGGAAAATACACTGTTCAACTATGTATGCCTTGGTTTTAGTTTTAGGAAGAAGCTGATGTATTTTGATTTAAACACACACACACACACACACACACACATACTAAACACACTGACAAGCAGCCTGTAGACTACTGTGCCACATGATGATCTGGAGGTGTGTGACCTAGAACAGGGAAAGTCATGCTGAGGATGTCTTGATCACTCACAGGGCAAGGCTTGGGGTATGAAAGCTGACTCCAGATGTTTTGTAACATGTTACTAATTAAACAGGGGCTATATCTATTTTGAATAAGTTTTACAATCAAAAGCAAATGACTGGGTTTTTTGTTTTGCTTTGTTTCTTTCGTTTTTCAAGACAGGGTTTCTCTGTGTAGCCCTGGCTGTCCTGAAACTCATTATGTAGATCAGGCTAGCCTCGAATACAGAGAGATCTGCCCTCCTCTGACTCCTGAGTGTTGGCTTTAAAGGATGTTATAGACCTGGTGTGGTGGCACACACCTTTAATTCTAACATTATGGAGGCATAGGTTGGAGGTGGGGGAGTAGGCCTGTGAGTTTGAGGTTAGCCTTGTCTACATAGTGAGTTCTTAGACAGCCAGGGCTACATAGTGAGATGCTGCCTCAAAAAAAATCAAATAAACAAATTACTGGATATTGCAGGGGACAATATTTTCACATACTGTGGGTGAAATAATTGCTAAAGTTAGTTTTTCAATAATAAAATTCTTGGAAAAGTGGTGAATAATTTTCTGCTAGACACTCATGCAAATTGTAAGGGTGTCTATCAACAGTGATACATCATACAGGAGGCAATGTGAGATAATAAGACAAGAAAATCTCTCACATGCTTCAAGAATGAAGTGTATAACAAAGAGAGACAAGTTCAAAAGACATAGCGAAGAATAAATTGGTGAGGGAATGTAGGGGACCAGATGTGGACACAGAAGACAGAAAGCAAATTCATAGCATGGCACTGTGTTTCACACAGTACAGGCCATGTAAAAGAACCTCCAACTTGTGACTCTTCTGTACTCACCATGCATGTACTTAGCTTTGATTACTCTCTACTCAGATTTTGGTAGAGAACTGCCCAAAGGAACCACAGCAGGGCATCAATTATGACATTGTCTTAAGAACCTAACTTTCTTGCAGGTACTATTGGAATCACTAAGGGCACAGCCACAGTTATCAAGAGAAGGCAAACTCATAAGCAACCAGCTCTTCAAAGTCAAATTTTCTCAGTTTAAGACAAAGAAAAGCACAATGCATCACAAGAAAATCTGTGAGATTATTATTAAGAATTATGGTAGACATTATTAAGCAGTGCCCTTTATGACTGTCAGAATAAATGTATATTGTAAATTTATTCCCTAATATAAAAACAACTAGAGAGAACTGAAGCTTTTATTGATGTCTCACTTAGAGACTGTTTAAGGATAAATAACGAGAAGAGGAAGTCTAAAGACAATAAAACAAACTGAAAAGCAGCTTAAGACTTTCCAACCATGAAGTGTAAGCCTGAATGTTCAACTTTTATTCACTCCTTGGCAGGTGATATGATTAGCGTTCTATTATGTAAAGCTGTAAACTTGGTTCTACACTTAAAATTGGTTTCTTTACATTCATTTCCTGTCTGTAAAATACAAGCTTTAGGGAATGTAGTCATGGCACCTCACTTCGACTGCAAAATTCAACAATTCATAGTACATATTTTGTATTTACTCTCGCCACAGAGTGGACAATTTTAGGAGATCTTGCTCAAATAACTCCCAAATCACTTTTGCGTCCTCATGAGCAAGCAAGAGTTGAAATAACAGAAGCTGTGACTCACCACTGTCATCGGTCTGCAAGCCATTAGGAAGGACGATGAAGCAAATAGGTGCTCATCCTAGAAGCCTGGCTCTCATGGGCTGAGAAACGAGGCAGCATGTTGATGAACCTGGCTACAGTCTCTCTACCCATACCACACTGCGGAACTCAGGCGACTGACTTCCTGTAAGACCACAGAATCGGATTTGTGTAATTCCCTGGCTGCTTTCTGGGGAGCCGGCAGGATTGGCAGGAGATGCTAGCCGTGGAAGCCATAGCTAGGATTATGGCCCGGTGGTATAGTGCCGATCTGAAATGGGAAGACACCATCCCCATCCCCAAGTGACTCTTCTTACTACCTTTCATATGATAGCATTAAGGACTAAGACCCATGATCAAATTCTGCTTCTCATAGTCATGCTCCTTGGGACAATTAGAACACATTTGGGATGCAAAGCAAGGAGGTGACTTAAGTGTCTTTGGTAGCTGAAGGAATTTCACACTGATAACACAAAAAGAAGGTTTTTGGCTAGAGGCCATGTTTTATTGTGCATTGACAGAATGGAAGATGTGAGCAGCCTGTGTCCCCATGATGCATGGGCCTCAAAATTAATTTTAAAATGCAGTTAAAAATGGATCAGAAATTCTCAATACT
Organism: Peromyscus nudipes; assembly: GCA_902168325.1. NCBI lineage: Eukaryota > Metazoa > Chordata > Mammalia > Rodentia > Cricetidae > Peromyscus > Peromyscus nudipes. Next base: position 6,098 of record CABHPH010045267.1, on the reverse strand, counting down.
CTTCAAAGGGTATCTTAACAATGGTAATTCATATATCTCTGAGAAATTCAATTAACAGGGGACAAAATATTCCTTTCTTTTTAGTACCTGGGCATTGAAATCAGGGCCTTGCTCATGCCAGCAAAATACTGTTCTGAACTGTATTCTTAGCCCCAGAATATCTCCATCATCTTTACTTGGCTCCAAGGATGGTGTGTTTATATCATTTCTGTGTAGTTGGTATGTGTGAGATCAATTTGGATTAATTTATATGCTAAAAATAATGTGGAAAAAAAACAAACACCCTGGAGTCAACAGTGAACAAATGTGTCTCCCTTTGGGAAGCACCATCTCTACATGTAGCCACAGATATTTACTATATAAATGACATGGAGTATATAAGAACATAGTGCATTCTTGATAACTCAACATATCTAGCAAGGTAGCCCTCTGTAGCTTTAGCTCTAAGCCATTCTGGATCTGTATACTTGGCATGCATATTTCTAAATCCTAGTTCCCAGTTCTAAACACCTCTGACTGTGATTGAAGCTGGGGACTGTATCTCTGTCAAGATAAACAGTGGCAGACAGGCACAACAGGGGAAGAAATTCTGTCTGATGTTGAAACAGTCACAAGATCTGTTCCCCGCCAACGGTAGTCTCAAGCTGCCATGGAATCACTCAGCTCCCTAATAAAATATTGAGTGTCCTATGTGAACACCTGCATGACTCTGGCCAGGACAGCTGCATGTTAGACAGAATCTGGGAGTTCTAGAAACAAATACAGACAACAGTTGGAAAAACTCAAAACTAGTAGTTAAAACTTCCTCCCTCAAGACGGGAGGAGCCGGTGCCTCCCTGACAGTACAGAGCCATGATGTCCCACATTGCAGAGATTTTCATAATTGAGTGGTTTGGGTGGAGACCTGATAGAACCATTCTGAATGTCATTGATGCCACAGCCGATAAAGCTGAACTGTCCTCACTAATGTGCTACGCTCCGGGAGATTCTTTATGCTGGAGGCTGGGACTGCTGCCCAGACACTGTGATTGTAATGAAGATAGGCATGGGACTTTAATTCCACCCCACCCCAAAGGCTGAAAAGAATGCTGGAGAACAAGACAGGCTGAGTTGAAATTTTCATTTCCATGCATCCCAATGACAATATGCAAATATCTTTTCTAATGTTCTATTAGAAGGACTGATGTCAAATTAAACCTCTGGAATGGTGGCTGCTGGTGTGTAAGAGTGACAGTTGGCCAGCAGTGTTAACAGTGTGCAGCCTGACTGACTTAACCACCCATTGTATTCAGGATGTCTGTATATACATTCTAATTTGCACTTCCTAAAAAGTGTTCTTAATGAACAAACCGACTCGTGACAGCTGTTCCCTGATTAGCTTTTCTAAATCTTATTTGTAAACAAGGTTCAGCTATCCAGTAACCAAAGGTTGTCAGATATCTCCTTGCTGAGTTTTGAAAGATCAAAGTAACTCCTAAAAGGAAAATCTTCCTTTGGAACATCATTATGCATGTGCCGTCTGCGTGCAGGACCTGCTTTCAAAGCCATACCCTCCAGAACAGAGACAAAAGGAAATGAAAGAGGTAAATCTCATATGCCAAATCCTGCAGAGTGAAAACACCATGCTATGCTAACCCAATCCATTTCCTAACCTGAGTGGCATTCCTCAGACCTCCAGCACCCTGGAAAGCTCTGGAAACCACCCCATCCAGGCTATCAGAATTCCAAAACACCTGCATACTATGTCTAAAATTAGACTATTGAAATTCTCCGTGGATTGTCACTTTCCTTTATTACAAACACATATTTTCGCCTGTCATTAAAGCTGTTTTAAATGAGTAAAGAGTGCCCCCAAGTGGCTACATATCACATTCCTAAGCCAAGTCCCCTAAATACATACATGTGTATGTGTATATGTATGTGTATGTATATATGTGTGTATAAATATATATACTTTTTAAATTGTGCTCATACTTTTAAGAAAGGCTAGCTTATTTACATCAATTACAATGTGTTTTTATCTCTATTTGTTAGAGTCCATTTGGCTGGGTTGACAAGCAGCTTTGCTGTTAAACAGTTAACATGAAAATTCTGTCCACAGCCAATAGGATTTACAAAAACAAATATTACTAAGAACCTCATTTCTAGAAATCATTGGATGTATGGTGATTTATTAGCAGCTACATCTGCAATTTCTAGAACTTTTCTGATTGAAAATCTCATCATGTCTGTCTAGATATTTCAAATACATTGGATCCAATGTATGGAAACAAGTTCTTCACAAAAGGTTGAATTTAATATTCATGCATATAGCATATTTGGATCAGACTCGCACACCATTCCCTCCTCCTCAGTTCCTCCCCTCTACTACCACTTTTCCCTACTAACTTCATGCACTCTCTTTTTACATTGTTTAAATACACACTGAATCCACTCAGTGCCGCCTGGGTGTCTAGAGTGTGGGACCACTCTCTGGATCTCGGGTAGCCTGTCAGGACCTAGATCCCTGAAGAAGACTAGCTCTTCCTGCAAATGTCTTCGCCACTCCTGCGCAGCTGGGAGCCCTGTGAAGTACAACAAGGAAAGGAAGCAAGATTTCTAAAAGTGGTGAATAATTCCAGCGTCGTTGACCTAAAACCCCACTTGACATTGAATAGAAATAAGGTCAGCCCACTTCTCCACCTTCCATTTTAAGTGGTTATCCAATGTTATGAGAAGATAATTCATGGATATTACGCTAAATCCATTTAATTATTATCTTTGTTTTTATTATCATGTATCCCCTCATTAAACAAACATATCCTAAGAAATTACCTGCCAAGAACAGAACCACAGAAAACACAAGGACGGTCCCCAGACTAAGGCTGTTCAGGACAAGCAGGGCCACAGTTGTGACTACCTTTCCTGGAGACCTTGAGCTTTGGAGACTGAGATTGCTGTATCTGCAAGCATTTGCTAAAGCTTTTGCAATTTTGACACTTTTTCATTTCACTTACAGTCACAACGACTTTGTCCGGGTTCAATGTCCATGAGAACTGTTCACATATTCTGCATATGGCTCCAGATGTGGTGAAATGATTTATCTAAGGATGTCATGGGAAGGGGATGTCTGAATTAAAATTAATATTAAACCCTCTAAATTCCTAAACACAGGTTTTCCTAGGAGGTCAATGTGCCCTGGGAGGAATTCATTAAAATGAGCACAGTACTTCAAAGGAAGGTCATCATCCTACAGGTTCAATAATAATTACATTGATGCTGACAGTGCTCAAAGTGACTCTGGAACTCTGGTGAATTTCGTTATGGGAAATCAGCCTCCCTGCATATACCCTCCAATACAGAGTGGACAGCATGTCGGTTGCATCACTACACTGTGTGACGTCAAGGAGTAAAGACGATGCAATGGAAAAGGGGGAGGGAGGGCAAGAATGAAAGAGAGGAGACAGAGAATTCAACATGCATGATGTTGGTTTTATTTGCTCTTCATACGAGTATGTTGGGTAGACCCAGCACACACTGTGCTGTACTGAATCTAAGATGTTTAATCTACATCTTGGTTGGTAACTATAGAAGCCATTAATTACTGTATGCACTTTCATTTATTATTACAATGTTCCTAAAATTGTATTTTAGGGTCACAGAAGCAAGCATTTCTGGTGCAGATTCTAGAATAAGTTCTTCTACACTAAGGCTAAGAGACACTTTGGGGGAAATGGCACAACAGGTTAGCTCATTCATATTGCTTTTGTCTTTGGGTGCTGACATTAATCACCACGGCACTTAGGAGCATGCAGGGTCAGTGAAACCTGAGATTAAATATTGGTTCTACTTCTTACAAGGTGTGTGACCTTTAGGCAGGTTAATAGACCTTTATGAGCTTCAGAATCCCATATGTAAAAATGAGAATAGTAATGACCACTGCCTCAGTACTTAGTACCATGCCATGCCGTACCTAGTGCTTACAGTACATAAGCTTGTCTTTAGTGGTAGGCGAGAGCTGAGGATCCTCTAAATGAAACAGTGATGTTATACTATCAAGATCACAAAAACTGGAAACCATGTCCAGCCTCACAATCACTGATCCTTGGGGCCCACATTCCCTAACATAAAATGAGAATTAAGTCCTCTGGTATAAAGCCATTCTCAAGTACTACCAATCTACCAAGAAGAATAAATAACCCTGAAAGAGAAATTCAGTTTCCAAGTTTATCTCATATTTTCAAATATTCAAACATTAGAAAGATTTCACAAACGAAGTTTATCACTAATATATTCAGACAGTCACATACACAGTATTTCAAAACAAACAGAACTCAAACACTGGCAAATAATTCTACCAGACAAAATAGCTATAAATTGGGAAGAAATAAGAAAAATATACATGTATATATACATATATTTGAAAGCCCAGCTTTTAGAGAACTCAGCCATCTGAATCTTAATATTGAAGACAGTTCAAGAAGCCCGAAAGGATGCCGAATCGGCTGGTTACAGCAAGCTTTAGAGTGATACAGGGCTGAACAACGCCCATGATTCCCCAAGGCAACTCTGTGAAGGGCAGAACCAAGCTACAATCATAGATTCCACACAGCCTCTAAGCCAAGACTTCTTAACAGGACACAAAGACAGAGCAAATACACCCCACATCTCTTAACTGTCCCTTGGGTTGCTAAAACCAGATATGCCAAGACACTCAAAGTCATTCATCTGAAATGATCCTTTCATGTCAGCTGCCCAGTCCTGCTAGCCCTTACTTGGCATTGCTTGTTTCTTGTTGTAAATATACAATTGTGAACAGCAAATATTCCTTACAAGTAGTTTGTCTGGAAATAGATTTCTCAACTGGGAACACTTTCTAGTGATTTCTATTTAAAAGAGAAGGGAAAAACTTAATCCTGGGGACAGGGGTGAATTAACCAGACAAATAAACAAATATTTGGAAAGGTGTTCAGTATTTATTTCCATTTCACCAGAGGGAGCAGATTTGTCTGTTTCATAATTCATAAGCCACGATTTCAGTTTAGTTTTCCTCTTGCTAAATATCAAGAATATTCTAAGCTCCAGGCGATACACTTTGGTAAATGATGACTGAATTTCATTCACTGCATTATGGAAAACATTTTGAGTCATAAAACATGTGAATAAGAGTGTTCAACTTTTCTCTTCTGCTGAGCATTGTGATTGAAATTCCTCTGACGTCAGGGACTATTCAACTTTCCCATTTTGTGAATAGCTGTATGGAAAACTAATACAATATGAATTTAGGCTCATAAAAACAATCTTACTTAGATCTGTACCAAAGGTGAGATCACATAATTGTTGATCTATTGTGAAGCCAGATTTAGTAACAAGGTCAAAAATCACATAAAGCAAATTTCCAGTAAACATTCAAATCATAGACTAGACTGCTTTCATTGTAGCTACAATTGTTATTTAAAATGTGTAACTTCAGTTGGACGTTCTCTACCCAAGACTATGATTATGTCAGGAATTTGAACCTGATTAGCTTTTCTACAGAGCGTTCCTCATTGAGTCAATTAAAGGGAAATTTGGAAACAAACTACTTAAGAGAAAGATTCAGAAATAATTATTTCTATACTATGTTTATAAGTGAAGAACTAAAAATCTCTTTATTTAGAGTGCCCATTATTTTATGTCATCCTCAACTGAGCTTATAAAGCCATTCAGGCCAGTAAAATACTTCAGTTGAGCGAACTTGGCCATTGTCATTAACCTAGAATGAGTAGTCAAAGAGAAAGGAAATAGTATCCATGGAAAACCATCCACAATGTCCTAATAACAATATGCAAGTTTTACAGCTTTCAAGATGATCAGAGATGGAAACATTTGTGTGAGGTATACTTAATTATCTGAGATACATGGAGGAAGTTAAGTCCTTCAAGGTACATCATAAGCTGTTCTTGGGCATTTCTGCCCTAACTGTAGTTCATTTGAAAATGAATCTGACCTTATCCCTGAAGAGATATTCATCCAGTTATATTTTTTTATAAAACATTTGTTTATTTATTCAGTGTGTGTGTGTGTGTGTGTGTGTGTGTGTGTGTGTGTGGTGTGTGTGTGTGTGTGTGTGTGTGTGT
>CABHPH010045266.1:0-12236 GCA_902168325.1 Peromyscus nudipes | reverse complement strand
AAAAAAAAAAGAAAGAAAGAAAGAAAGTGTCTGGGAGCTCCAGGTGCAGGGTTTTGTTATGGGAGAACTCCTTGGATGACAGAGCCCAGCAGTAGAAGCTGCCTTTTCCCTTTTTAGCGTTGCCTTTCACCGTGGTCTGTGACGTTACACAGTCCTGCTCCTGAGTACTCGTGGAGCAGGTTGCATGACTTGTGTCACCTCTGGTTGCAGAGTGAGCTAACTTGAAGCTCTCGTCTGGGTTGCATCTGTACCTTTCCCTGGGGATAACCTGTGAATGGCTTATCATGGGGCCCCTCTCACTCTCTCAGCAGGTGACCAGTTGCTTGTTTGCTCCGCTCTAGCCGCCACCAGGGTGTTGTCCCTTCCTATGTGGTGTGTCCATGCCTGTGGGACAGTGTTCAGCATCACCAAGATCTTCCTTCCCCAGCTTGCTCTGCCTTTGCTGACCTTCCTGGGTATCCACGTACCCTACTCTGCTCCTGAGCTGGCACCTGCCTGAGCCTGCAGCTTGTACCAACCAGAGAGCAAAGTGCCAGTCTCCCATTTTTGAAGGCCCCTTAGCTCCTCTCCATCTGAGGAGAAAGGGGACAGTCAGTCCAGGCAAAGGACTCAATTCTAATTTTCTTCTCCCAACACATTCAATGGCCTGAGAGCCCAGGGAGTTGGCTGGTGGTGACAGGGTCAGTTCTATCACTGTTGGGCAGGCCTTGGGAAGAACTGGTGGCCTGCCCAGGCTGTGTGCGACTAGGCTCATCCCATTGTTTATCTCATGCTTGAGCTTCAGCAGTATATTACCTCAGGAAACTCTACCTGTCCTGATCCCCCATCTGCTGAGAAACATCCTGCATGTCTGCTTATCTCTCTCGCTTATCACCCATTGTTTGGGGGCCTCACAGGGCCCTGTGCACATTCCCTGGATCATAGAGGGCTCCAATCCCCAGAAGCCAGAGGTCGATACTCAATTCATACGGGTGCTGGAGTTCAGCACCTAGACTTTTCTTCTTCCTCTCACAGTTTACGCTGTTTCTGGATTTCCAGCCATTTTTTTCTTTCTGCGTTGCTTTACTGCCCCTGTACCTTCCTGTCGTTCTTCGTAGAAGCCACACTCCTAGCTTTTGTGGCGACTGGTGACATCGTAAGAAATGCCCGGCTTGCAAGCTAGGTATTAGTGGCAGTAAAGAAAGAAGAGGGAGCTGCTGGTGGTGACATAGTCCTATAATCCTGACTCTCAGGAGGCCAAGCCAGAAGGATTTTGATCTTGAAACTATCCTGGGCTACATCTTGAGGTCTCAAACAAAACAAAAAAAAGAACTGAGAGATTGCTCAGTTGTTAGAAGCAATGGCTATTCTTGCAGAGGACCTGTGTTCAGTTCCCAGCACCCACACAATGGCTTGCAACCATCTGTAACTTCAGTTCTAGGGCATCCAGCACCTCTTCTGGCTTCCACGGGCACCAGGTGTGCACACCGTACACATAACAGAGACACAGGCCAAATATTCAAACACGTAAGATGAAAATAAATCTTTACAAAGAAAAAGAAGGAGAACAGAGAAGTACCAAGTGTTGGTTTGCCTGACTAGACCAGGCCTCCTCCCAGGAGGTTGTCCTAGACCTGGCGTTTGCATTTTTGTCAGATATTTGGATTTGTGGTTTTGACGATGTGGGACTAGGACTTTTTTTTTCTCCCCAAGACAGGGTTTTTCTGTAACAGCTCTGGCTGTCTTGGAACTACTCTGTAGAACAGGCTGGCCCTGAACTCACAGAGATCTGCCTGCCTCTACCTCCTGATGGGACAAAGACTTCTTGATCACCTATAAGCCAGTTACTAGATCCCAAGACTTCTTAACTGGCATTTGATGGGTTCATAGTTGTTATAAGATAATAGGTCATATTTAAACTTAATGCAAAAAAAAAAAACCTTACAAGTCAATGACTTAGGAAAACTAGAGTTTGCTGTTTATATCACTGGCCAGTCACATGTTTTGTGCAGGTCCAGACAGACCAAGAGCTCTGCTCAACCAGTCCCTAGACACACTCCCCTCCATCAGCTCATCCCTGTGCCAGAGAGCAGTCCTGTCTCAGAAGTGATCTCCAGCTGCCCCAGAAGTCACTCATCTGCCTTGTGTTCCTATGGTTGTTACGGGCCCAACCCTGTGCGATATAGCCTTTGCTGTTTTCTCAGTTTTTCTGTGTCTGTAGTCTTTTCTGTGGTCTTCGTCATCTTGTCCTTTTCTGGCTTTTTGCTTGCTCACTCACTGGATTAACAGTCTCCCAAGTCAGCGCTCACCTCTTAGCATCTGCTGGGGTCAGCTGTCTCTGACAGTTTGACAGGTGAGAGTCTGAGTGACTATAGCAGTCAGTTGGTGGTCCCATGCCCAGAAAGGTCTCTTCTGAGCTGCAGCTTTGATCCTGTCTTCTCTGGAGACCCACACCTCTTCTGAATTTTAAGAAAAAAGAACAGCTTAGAATGGGAAGCATCTATCCCTAGGATTGTTTAGTGTTTCTTGGAATGTTCTTGGTAATACTTAAGTATCCTGGTTGTGATCATGAAACATGTGGATTTTAGTTTGCAGTTAACATGTTTCGAACCTTGCCACCCTCCTCCAATCCTACGGGAGCAGAATTTGACCCAGAAGAAGATGAACCAACGTTAGAAGCAGCCTGGCCTCATCTGCAGGTACTGGACTTGGCACCAGCCCAGATAGGATGGCGTATGCCATGTGGGTGGTGACCCAGGGCCTCTCTTTAGCTGTTGACCAATGGGCTTCTGATCTAAAGGGATCTCTTTTTAGCAGAGCAGAGAGGGGAAGAAAAGAAAGAGACTGATTGATTGATTGATTGATTGATTGATTGATGTATTGATTTTATGAAAACTCTTTACACAAGCTACAGAAATGGAGACTTATTTCTCTGTCCTCAGTGATGATACTAGCTTTACTAATAACGTTGAATTTGGGTTTTGTCTTAGAGTTGCTGTTACTGTGATGAAACACCATGACCAAAGCACCTTGGGGAGGAGAGGGTTTATCTGGCTTCCATATCACTTTATCATCAAAGGACATCAGGACAGGAACCCAAAACAGGGCAGGAACCTGGAGGCAGGAGCTGATGCAGAAGCCATGGAGGGGTGCTGCTTACTGGTTTGCTCATCATGGCTTGCTCAGCCTGCTTTCTTATAGCACCCAGGACCACCCACAGTGGGCTGGGCTCTTCCTCATCAATCACTAATTAAGAAAATGCTCTACAGGCTTGTGTACAGCCCGGTCTTAGAACGCATTTTCTCAATCGAGGTTCCCTCCTCCTAGATGATTGCAGCCTGTGTCAAGTTGACAGAAAGTCAGTTAGCACAGACATAGAGCGTTTCCCAGATGCACTTCCACTTTTCAGTGCCTGGGTTTAACCTGTGCCCCTGTGCATCCCAGGCTCCTTGCTGACAGATGATACTTCCCAACATACCTGTAAGATGCCAGGTTGACTGGTTATAAGGCCAGCACAAGCAGAGCATTTACGTATGTCCTTGGTGAGGAGGGGAAAAAGAAGGGAGGAGCCAGATGTTCTGCCCTCCAGGCATCTGGCTTCCACACAGCTTATGACAGACCATCCACGCTGTCCAGCCAACTATGCTGTGTTTATTTACAAAGGGAACCACAATGGTTGTGGTTCAGTATCTGTGTTTTTGTGTTCCTCTCGCAGGCAATCCTTAAGTTCTTGTCTGCTTAGAACTCCATGATAGATGTAGACGGCAAACTGCAGATCTCACCCCCAAGCTTGATCATGGTCCCAGGTGTAGCAGCTGAGCACCATGGAAAGCACTGTGTACCATTTAAGAGACAGTCTGTGGTTCTCACTAAATAAAAGAATTCTGTCTGCAGTTAGAATTATGCTAAGCCACACAATTCAGCATTAATTTTGCATGTGTGTTTTTTAAGTCTAATATTTTCAAGCAAAATAAAGATTGAATTTGAGGTGTTCTTAATCCATTTATGAAGTACCATGTTATTTGACGCATTGTTTTTTTTTCTCCTAGCTTGTTTATGAATTTTTCTTAAGATTTTTAGAGTCTCCAGATTTCCAGCCCAATATAGCAAAGAAATATATTGATCAGAAGTTTGTATTACAGGTAAGTTTCCACCTAAGGTGTTCCTTAGCAGCCTTAAGTACAAAATGGTCATTGTCACTAAGTGCTGTGTTTCTTAAAGCTTCTAGAGCTCTTTGACAGCGAGGATCCTCGGGAGAGAGATTTTCTAAAAACTACCCTTCACAGAATCTATGGGAAGTTCTTAGGTCTGCGTGCTTACATCAGGAAACAGATAAATAATATATTTTATAGGTAAGTCCCCATGTGGTTGCTACCCACCCTCGATGCTATCACATCAAAGACAAAGGAGGGAAATTGAGCAGTGTGTTAGCCATGTGCAAGTGACCCACCCACACCCACCCACACCCCCGCCACACCACCACACTGGGTACCTTGCCCACTCTGTTTCCTGATGCAGTTTTGACTGCTCGCTTCCTTGTAGTCCGCTCTTGCTTCTGCTCTCCAATGCCTTACCACATACACTACCCTTGCTTGAGTTCCTATAGAATTGTCCAGTTGCCTGAGTGTGAGTGAATTGCCTGTGTCCCATTCACCTGCTTGTTACCTTATTGTTCCTGCTCAGTCACAGGAAGACAGGAGGGAGGAGGGAAGGAAGTAGTCAGCCTTTGCCTGGGAAGATCTGTGAATTAGGTGAGCAGTTTGAGGGCCAGCCAAGCAGAGAGAGAAGAGAGCCCTGGCGGCAGACAGAGCAGGACAGCTTTCCTATATACTCCCAGACCTGTCCTGTCAGCCTGTAGCTCAGAAAGGACATACCAAAACCCTTCAAGTATATTGATGGCTATGACCCCTGATGTTTTATCCCCACCCTTGTCTCATCTTTGACCACACCTCATGATTCTTAAGGTCTGATATCGCAAGTGAGCATGAAGGTACACACTTATAATCCCAGGGCTTAGGAGACTGAGGCAGAAAGATTGCCACAGCTCAAGCCAGCCTCATCTGCCTAGAGGTCCAGATGAGTCAGGGCTACATGCACATGGTTCGTACCACTGCTGCTCTCTGGTTAGCATGTGCAGCTTCCTGGGCTACCTCTGTGCTTCCACGTTCTGCCCACTCCCAAGCTGTGCAGCCATGCGTCATCCCAGGCTGCCCTGCCTGCCTTGCTTTGAGCCCTCAAACCTGCTTTCCCAGGAAGTCCACCTGAGTTGACACGGTCCCTCCTCCCTAGGAGCAGCTTCAGTGGCACCAGCTTTGTGTGCATCCCACAGTGATACACAGTGGGTACTGGTAGAAGAGTCTGTGTTGCTCTTCTATGGGATGGATGGTCTCACTCTGTAGCCCTGGCTAGCCTATCACTGGCTGACCTATGGCCTCCTGCTTCTGCTGGGATGAAGGGTGTGTGTCACTATACCCAGCCTACTTTGTAGCTCTTTCTTACTAGTACCTGGAAAGCTTACTGAGGTTATCTTGTAATTGTTGGCTTCTTGGATTGGCTCCGTGCTCTCAGATATCTGATTCTAGGGAAGCCTAAAACTAACAAATCTTAGCAGTGTTGGAAACACCGTGATACACATCTGATATAAAATAGTAAGTTTTACACAATCTAGCTGTGGGGCAAGGGCCTGCTTATGCCTGCCTGGTCCTTCCTTCCCCACAGTGACTGAAAGTGGCCAAGAAAGGGGAGCTGAGACAGTGAGACCAAGCAGCCTATGTGGCCCTCCCAGTCCTTCCAAGCCTGGTGTTTCCCTGCAGTTGAATCCTTTGCCTGATGGCACATTGTGATGTTAGGGCCCTCACCATGTGGCTTCCCTTTGAGCCCCTTCCAGGTTCCTTATAATATATAATGTTTCTGTAATAGCGCCCAGCCCAGCCCTGACTTGCTGACTGTAGTCAGGGAATAATGTCAGCTCCTACATATTCAGCTCCTGTTTTTCAGTTCTTGGTACTCTGCTTCCTCACAAGATCATTCATTACTTAGATGATGATGTCATTCTCTACACAGAATGGGTACAACTTAAATTCCAGATTCTTAGCCCTGAAATTCAGGCTTTGGCTGTAGTGTTTTGTTTCTGCAGGACTAGTGGTTCTGATCAGACAGCCGAACCCCAAATCTGTTGAACACCTGCAGTGTGGAAGTGGACATGCCTCCTGCCGTAGAGAGCTTACCTTGATTACTGGGGTGCTCCGCTGATTATTCAGAATGCATCACATGATTCAGTTCAGTTCTCACCAAGGGCGAGGGCTACAGTATGGCATTTTTGTGTTCCCTCCCTTAGGTCATCTTTTCTATACTTGTCTGTGTAGATGTGCTCAGAAGCAAGCATATTACTTAGAGTCCCTAATTGCCTTGGATCTTTTCTCATCGTATCATGTGAAGAGAGTCAGAAAGCTCACAGTTTCCCAGATCATGGAAGTACAGTACTGTGCTTATTCAACATCCCAACCCAGAAATCTACACACTTAAAAATTTGAATATTTTTAGTTGTGAGCCTTGCTTTTAACAGCTGAGCCATCTCAAAAAACCAAAAAAGAAAAAAAAAATGAGTATTTTAAGCACTAACATGATGCCAAGGGGAAATTCCACACTTGACTTGTGTGACAGGTCATAGTTAAAATGCAGGAATAACCAGGTATTCCTGACAGCTCATGCCTACAGTCTCAGCTACGCAGGAGGTTGAGGTGGATGGATCACTTGAGCCTAACAGTTACTTACTTACCAACTTGGACAGCATAAAGAGAGCCTGTCTCCAGCCTAAAAATATTATATAGCATTACCTTCCAACTCTGTGTAAAGAGTAATTGAATAGAGTAATTGAATTTTTGGTTTCAGCTTGAGTCACATCCCAAGATACATCTCATACATATGCAGATGTGACTCTTAACGATCTCTGAAATTGTAAACTGCTGGTCTGGAGCATTCGGGGTAAGGGGTCTTAATTTGCACCTGTATCTTGTAAGAAAATTCAGTTTTAAACCATTTGGTTCAACTCACCAGAAGCTAAGACTCTTACTTGTAAGTTCTCGGTGAGTCGGTTTATTAGTGTAAGCAAACGGTGACCCAGTGCTGGCTTTAGCAAGGGTGCCCTGGAGGTGAGCCAGGCCAGCAGAGCAGCCAGCGGAGCGGCCAGCGGAGTGGCCAGGCCTCCTCTTGCGGCCCCACCCAGTGCCGTGACTTCAGTCACCACCTGTCCTCCTCTCAGCTCTGTCCTTCACCTGAGCTCGGCAGAACTGCTGTGCTGCCCGTGGTGTCATGGACAGCCGTGTCCTGGGTGACTTCTTGCTGCTGTGCATCTCTGTGCACATGGCCTCTCTGGACATGCTTAGAGCCTTGTGATTGATTTTATTTTATTTCTTGTGGCCTGAACTGACCTTGAACTGACACTAATACTCCTGCTTCCGCCTTCCTTCCCAGTGTTGGAATTACAGACATGAGCTGCCTCTTCCAGCTTCCTCTTCCGGTTCTAGTATAGAGGCAGCTAGTGTTGTCTAACACGAACACTAGCTGCCTCTATAGGAGTCAGGAGAAGCTGCCAGTCTCCTCAAGGGATTAGCCCCAAATTAGTGCCACTTACTTCCACCCTTTGTATTGTCAAGGCGAGCCACAGGGCAGTTCAGCTGCACAGGAAGGGAAGTAGATCCCGCCTCTCTGTCCAAGGTGTAGGACACATCCAATGGGAGACTGCTATGAGCAACAGTTCCAGCCTGGCTCAGATCAGTCTGGGTTCTTGCTGTAGAGTGAAGATCACTCCAGCTTGCTCTGATGTCTGCTCGGCTTCCCAGTCTCCTCTGGAAACTAGTCCCCTTTTCTCTCTCTTACAGTCAGCTAAAGGTGCTTAGAAGTAAGGGGCTCTCATAAAATGATAGTAATGTGGAAAGCTACCTGGCTTACATCGACCACCATTCTCCCATAGCATGCAGGAAGGCTGAGCAGCAAGGCCCAAGGGTCACTGTGAGCTGTGTGCAAGGGTGCTGCTGCACCAGCCACAGATTCCTAACTAGGGAAAACCCGGGAAGCAAGAAGAGACAGCTTCTCTGCACTGACACCGGCAGACTGACGTGCAGCTCTGTCCTCGGGGCAGGGGAGAAAGAGGACAGCGGGAGGTGAATGTGACACACATTCTGAAAACCATGGCCAGTCCTCTGACTTTCAGACTACAGCTGAGCACGTCTTTATGTTTCTGTGTCTGGCTGCCAGTGGCCTTGGAGCCTGCCCACATGCTGTCTAGCCTACCTCCTGTCTCACCTGGAGTCACAGACTGTTTTCTCCCCTCTGCATGCCCCCACCTTGATGGATCTGTCAGTACCTTCCTTGGGGCTTAGTATGAGTAGGAGCCATCAGGGAGGCCTGGCCCTTTGAGAATACGGAAATGTCTATACCTGTTCCTCAGACTCCTGCAAGTCTAGAGACCTACTTCTTCTTCTTCTGTGCCTTAAGGTGTCTAGTCAGTTTGTCTCAGGACACTGAAGTTTTGGCCCAGAAACTTCACTAAGCAGCTTCTGAGGGAGGTGCTCCCTCTGATGGACAGGGGCCACTTCCACCGTCGCATGTCCTAAATGCACTGCCCTGCTGCTATAGACCATTAACAGCCAAGTAGCTGGGGTTCAGTTTCCATGGGACTCCTCTGGGGGTGGACATTCCCCTGTTCCCTGTTCTTATCCCCAGTTCACTCACCAGACGTGTTTAAGCAGTACACAGATGCCGGGCTGGGTCCTAGTACCAGGAACACATTCACAGGAAGTCCTTGTCCCTGTCTGGAGGGAGACAAGCTGGCACAGGGAGTGGTGTGCATGTTTCCAGAGCTCCCTTAGGAGCCTGTGTCAGCTGTGATGGACAGAATGCTCAGAGGTGGAGAATGGAGCTGGTCTTGAGGAAGCAGGGACGGTATTCATGGGGAGGAGGGCAAACGGGTGTTCAGAGAGGAGCTTCTTGTCGTGGCAGGGAGTGTGCTAGAGACTGGAGGCTTTTAAACTGAGTGAGACATCACCTTATGTTGAAAAGCTGCAAAGAAACAAGATGGATTAGCAGGATAGGATAGAAGGCTATGATGTAAACACAAGGCAGACAACAGTGCAAACTGCCATTGGCTAAGTTTGCTGGTTAAAACACAGGTGCAGGCAGTGGAATTTCTTCAACTTTCCTGGGTACTTGAAATTTTTCAGAATAGAATGTTGGCAGAAATTTGAGCTACACAGGCTATCTGCCCTTAAGGTAGTCATTGCAGGCTTTCAGGGCTTTGGGGGCTCTGAAAGCACCTGAACATATCTCTGAAAGGTGGCCGTGGCGGTGGCAGGGAGCTGCTAGCTCCTGGGCTCCTCCTGCAGCCTTTGTTACTTGTTCAGGTTGCTGTAGTGTTTGTAGCTTTTACTCGGGGTCCAGCACTGATGACACATTGTGTGTTCCAGGTTTATTTATGAGACAGAGCATCACAATGGCATAGCAGAATTACTGGAAATACTGGGAAGGTAAGTTCCCGTCACTGGCAGTGTGAGGCTGCAGCTGCAGCTCACACCAAAACGATCTAGCTTGTTGACTTTGACCCCTTCCAGAGCACAGCAGTGTAAGCCAGGTCCTGAAAGAATGGAAATAGAGTGTCACGTAAGGAGAAGGAAGGTTGTGAACCCAGATCAGAGTGCACAAACAACAACTCGCCTCCATCTTTGTGGCTCCATAGGCACGGCCCTCTTCACACCTCAGTCCATTACTATGGAAACTATGGAATTTCAATTTTTTTCCCTCAAGTAGTGTTAAAAATAGTTACAGAAGAAGGTTGATATTACAAGCTTATTTGAAGAATAGATTATATCTGTGAGGTACTGAGTGAATGCTAATATTTTAAATTGCTTCAACCTGTTGACTTTTCATATGTATAATTCAATTTTTATCGTCTTAAACTGAGTAAAGTTTTTACTTATTTTTTTTTTAAATGGCCTATAGATGTAATATAAAATTCCCTGATCCACTGTTTCCCAGTAGATTTCCTTGGAGCTGAGAGGTAGGTCAGCCTGGAGAATGCTCTGTCCAGTGCCTCCAAGGGAATCCATGTGCATTATTAGCAGCTTAAAGTTCTGAGTTTCTCTAAAGTGAAGACACCCAGTATATAAGAGAATCTGGTGGTTCTCTACAGGCTCTTAGCCTTTTGTCTTTGTGTGCCTCCCCCAACACACACACACACACACACACACACACACACACACACACCAAAAAAAACCCACAGAAACTGTTATCTGGTGGGTCTGGTCCCTCTCAAGTTGCTGCTTTAGATGTGATTTGAAAAAGTGGCTGGACCTAGGATGGTCTGTCCCTCACAACATGGCTTACTTAGTATGGGTTAAAGGTGCTTCTTCTTCCCAGTCGCATGACCTTGGGCAAGTTCCTTCTGTGAAATGGGAAGAAAGCTCAGTTTCCTCCTGGTGTTGCCCTCTGCCATGTATCATGAGTGGTGTGACCTGTGTTAAGTGTAAGTCTCACCACATTGACTTTTCAACCCTTCCTCCAACACAGGGTTCACCCAGGAACCCCCCACAGGTGTGCTCGCCACCCTTGATGGGTACAGTGGGAGCAGGACCCCTGGAGGACCAAGTTACCGTTATTGTTCTGACTCTAGCTCTGAGAAGCATTTGTTCGCTTTGCCTGATCTTGAAACCGCGTAGATGAGCCAGTTAATGTTCAGTTTGGAGGGCCTTCAGTGGCATGCCTTTCCTATAGAATGAAGAACACCCAGTCTGCACACTGGAGGCAGGGGACCCTCCAGGTCACACGAGGATAATGATCTAGAGTTACCCCCAGGAATGTAGAAGTCTTAAAGGAAAGTACTGGTGGGAAGACCTGGGGCCGTTCAGTCCCCCTGTGCGTGACTTATGCCCCAATACAAAAAAAGATAAAAATGGTTGTGTGCCTGGAAGGCCTTTTTGTTGTAGTTGTTGCTCCTATCAATATCCTCTTTATTCTGAAATAAATATTTGCCATTGGCTTTTCATGCTGAAAACAAAAGCTGAAAGAACCAGATACCTGACTGTAATCTGGAACGTGTGAATACTCAAGCTGAATTCTCTTTTCACAGTATAATTAATGGATTTGCCTTACCACTGAAGGAAGAGCACAAGATTTTCCTGTTAAAGGTGTTGCTGCCCTTGCACAAAGTGAAATCCCTGAGTGTCTACCATCCCCAGGTAAGGCCAGCTGAGCACAACTGCATACCTCTGCAGTGGTCCAATCGTTTGTGGACATGATTCCTTTCCCATATCACTGTACTGCAGTGAAAATAGATTACTGGTGGTGTTTCAAAGTCAGGGTAAAGAGGGAGTCCTTTCTAAGAAATTTGGGAGAGGAGTGAGAGATGGCTTAGTTGTATAAACGCTTGCCATCAAGTGTGAGGACCAATGTTGAGATCCCCAGAACTCCCATAATGGCAGATAAGATGTGGTAGGCTGCCAGTGTTCCCAACCTCAGAAGGTAAAAGTAGGATTCCAGACTAGCCAGTGTAGCTAGCTCCTGGTTCAGTGAAAGAAACATTGCCTTAATGATACAAGGTGAAAAGAATTAAGAAAAACACCTGATATCAACTTCTGGCCTCCACGTGCATTCATACACATGTATGTTTGTAGCCTCGAACTGTAGCTAGAGTTTTCCTGCCGGGCCCACAGTCAGGATAAATCTCTGCCACCCGCCAGTCCCACAGCTGCTCAGTGTAGCATGAATCTTAAACAGTCTTATTAATAAAATCAAACCTGAGCCAGGTATTGGGGTGAACACTGGAAGGTCAGAGAGACAGAACAAACCACAACTAACCTCACCTGGCCAACTTCTCAGCTGATCTTGTTTCCTCAGACTGGATGCCCCAGCCCTCATCCAGAATGGGTCTCAGCTGAACTGCTGCTAGAAGCCTGAATGCTTAACCAGGCCAAATGTTTCTCCAGGCCAAAGGCTTCTCCAGGGCAAAGGCCTCTAGTTTCTGGTCCTCACGCTTTATATACGTTTCTGCTTTCTACCACCACTCCCTGGGATTAAAGGTGTGGCTTTCTGGGATTAAAGGTGTGTATCACCGTGCCTGGCCGTTTCCAATGTGGCCTTGAACTCACAGAGATCCAGAGGGATTTCTGTCTCTGGAATGCTAGGATTAAAGGCGTATGCTACCACTGCCTAACCTCTATGTTTAATATTGTGGCTGTCCTGTTCTCTGACCCCAGATAAGTTTA
>CABHPH010045261.1:0-28264 GCA_902168325.1 Peromyscus nudipes | reverse complement strand
TCAGAGGACATTCAGAAAGTTCATGGAAACTGTTTTTGCTTTTTAGCATCTTGGTGGTTGAACGCAAAAACGGTTTCCTTGAACTTTCTGAATGTCCTCTGCGCCTCTCTTTCGACTCAGAGCCGGAACTCAGGCAGAGTGTGGGCAAAGGCCACACACTGGTGTGTCACGGGGCTCTGCGTTACAGACAACTGCAGCCATTTGCACAGCAGTAAGGTGTTAAAAATAGGGGTGAGAGTGGGCTACTTCCCTACGCTAGGAAGCCTACCTTCCTCTCCAAAATTGCTGATTTTTGTGCTCAAGCATACAGATTGTGTTACCAGAGGATTTTTCTAGAACATTCTCACCTGAGGATGTATTGTGAACTAAGCCAAGTTCTGGACCTTCACTGGCCATCAGTCTCATCCCTGCCCTTTCCCAGCTGTGTGTGGAAAGGACAAAGTTGCTGAACACTCTAAAGGAAGTGGCTGGAGCTGCCCTCCTGAGACTTCAGACACCTTGCATCTTTGTCCACCTGGGTGCAGAGTCCGCTTGATCTGCCAAGAAGAGGTGAACTGATGAAAGTGTTCCCCATCCCATCAGGTGGGGGGCACCCACAGCCACCAGGATGGTGTTGCAGCTGGCATTTCCGAAATCCTTTATGAACTGCCTCCAGCCTGTCTTGTTCCGGTCACGCCACCTTGACTTAACCTGCTTCACTAAGTGCACCTCTAGGGTCCCCCTCACCTCCTATTTGGGGCTTCTGGAGTGACAGCCAGGGTGGCACCCCAGGGGAAGGTACTTGAGTACGTGCGTACACAGTCTGGACTTAGCAACAAGGTCATTACCAGAGCAAGGGCTGGTAGAAGGAAATGGTTGTATTTACGTTGTATCCTGTCTCCTCACTGGCCAGGACAGTACAGCTATCTAGAGAATGTTCCTTGTTGATAGTCACGGGTGGAGCTCAGAAGATTCCGTAGACGGGTCAGATGAGAGAATTGGTAGAGGTGGGTGGTTTAGGGAGAGGAGGGAAAGGTGGGCAGAAATTAAAGAAATTATAGTACCGTCAAGAGCCGAGGTGAAAGACGCTCCTGGAATCTGGAGGATAAAGCAGAGGAGCGGGGTGCTGAGGGGACAGATGAGACAGAGGTGGCTGGCCTGGGGGTTCACGGGAGCTCCGGGGCTTGTTCTCTCTCCTCAGCTCTGGCTCATTTGCAGCTCTGACCACCCAGCTTTCCCAGTGCACCTGTGCTCTCACTCAGCCCAAGGAGTCCGTTGGCCTCAGGATGGGATTAGCTTTTTCCGCTCACTCACCTCCCTTTGACCTCTGGGGTCCCTCAGAGCTCTGCTGTTAAGGCAGCCCCAAGTGGATGAACTGGAGACAAAGCCTGGTTCTGGAGGCTCTCAGGCTCACTGGGGCTCACACTGATTTTACAGTCATTACTGCTTAATATTGAAATTCTGAATGACCAACACTAACATTCAAGGTCCTTACTAAAACAGGGCAATATGTATGCAAATATGTATTGGTGTATATGTATTTGATGCACACTTTCCATCCTTTTAATCCACCACAAGAGACATCATTCTGGTTATTTGTTAGGACTCCCCTCTAGATCATCTCTCCCCGCTTCCCCGTTTCTCGGTGAATACCAGTCTCCATGGACATAGACCTGAGAGAGGGAGAGAGAGGGGTGGGGGAGGGAAATGCAAAGAGAAATTACTTTAAGGAGCTGTCAGGGCACAGTAAAACACACTAACCTGTATAAAGGATGTTTCCTGGGCAGCACCTGATATTCCATACCTTGTCATTGCACCAGACACTGTCTCTTCTTCCAGCCAGCAAGGTCCATCCTCACCCAGCCTCCGCTCTTCCGCTGTGGCGCCTTGTCTCCCCACAGCCCGGCCCACCTCATTATTTATAAAACACGTCTCCTGTTTTCCATAGAAGATTGTTCCATGGAATTTCCTGTAGGGCTGTTTTGGGACTAAGAACCTTGGCTTTTGTTATTTCCCCTTCACCTTGCATGAGGCTCCAGTTGCTGATTCTCTTTAAATCTCGCTCTCTCCTGCTGCTGCGTCTAGTCCTTTGCATTTTCTTTCTTTCTTTCTTTTTTTTTTAGACAAGGTTTCTCTGTGTAGCTTTGGAGCCTGTCGTGGAACTCACTCTGTAGCCCAGGCTGGCCTTGAACTCACAGAGAGCTTCATGCGCCATCACCGCCCAGCTTAGTCCTTTGCATTTTATTGTGGATCCATAAGACCTGCCTGTAGCTCCAGCACAGTTATTACCTCTGTGACATTGTTACTTTAGATATTAAGCACCAAATGTCTGAGTAGCAAGAACGTTTCTGTTTTCTTCTATTTTGTAGTCACAGATCTTAGAAGACATTCAATTGCCTGAGCTTTCAAAGCAAGAGTCCCAATCACGATTGATAAAGGCTAAGCTATAGAGTTGAGGAAAGTCACAGCCTCAGATAAAAACACCTAGTGAATATGGTTCACTGAGACTACCCTCTCCACCACCTGAAACTGTCACTCACCCTCCGGTGTTTAGCATAGACTCCCTGCATGTCGGTATTCAGGTAGAAGTGGCCTATAGGATTTAGCCAGCATCACCTAGTTAGGGACATGAAAGCTGGCAAGCCATTCTTACCCCAGATTGTACCAAGAAAAGAGAGTGATGGCCCAGCTGAGTACCTAACTCTCTTTTATGCTCACCTTGCTACAGGTAGGATGTAAAAGTCAGGGCTCTGGTTGTTCTGCAGAGCATTTCTCTCTCTGGACACTAGATGGCGCAGATGCGCACACCTGCAGGGCTGAGGTCTGGAGGTGGGAGTGGAGGTTGTTCGTATGCCCCTGGGTGAGAGGGAGAGAATGTTGGATTAGCTATTTGTAGAGACTGGTGGCTCAGCCAGTGATTCAGATTCAAATTTTAAGAGTTACAAAAAGAAAAAAAAAGTGTTCCTTAATTGTTCTGGTGTACTTGAAACCTGACTAAGAACCACTTCCAATCTCAGGGATCGATTCTTGTGTGCTGTGGATAGAAATTTATAAGAGATCTTTTAGATATCCTTGAGCTCACAGAGGAAGAACTACTATAGGTTATGTACTTAAGCTGCAGGTCATGTAACTGTAACAGCAGATAAGCTTGTCTGTGTCTGTGGCTGAGGGAGGGCCCTGAATAGCTTTGCCCATGCAGAAAACAAAATAAATGCTGCCCTCACTGTCTGCAAAGAATGTGTTAGCGTTCCATTGCTGTAACAAAATACATGAACCAATCAACTTATAAAAGGCAAAGGTTTAGGTTAGATCACAACTTCAACGCATGATTGGCCCAGTCGCTTTGGGTCCATGGCAAGGCAACATATCCTGGTACCAGTGGGTGACAGAGCAAGCATGCTCAGCTCACAGGCAGGAGTGAAAAGGAAAATGAGGAAGAGACCGGGGTCTCGCCATCCTTGTGGACACACCTTTAATGAACACCTCCCAGTCCATTCCACTTCTTAACCAGGCTCCACCAACCTCAGTAGTGCCAAGCTACCAACCAAGCTCTAACGCATGGGTTTCTGGGGGACAGTCCAGATACAAACTATAGCCGGGGGTTACCCTGATGTGAGTTTGACCCCTGTGACCTACAGTGAAAGGAGACAATGCCTGACATTGGCCTCTGACCTCCACGTGCTCCCATGGAATGAATGTGTGCATGGGGGCGCATACACACACACACACACACACACACACACACACACACACACGCACACGCACACACGCACACACCTTTCTGAAAATTCCTGCCACAAAAAGGAACAAAGTATATATATGGATATATATCACTTATACACACACACACACACACACACACCCCTTTCTGAAAATTCCTGCCACAAAAAGGAACAAAGTGTATGTATGGATATATATATATGTTTTCAAATTTATACACACACACACACACATATATTTATATAATTCAAAAACACCTTGAAGGGCCCTCATGCTCTCCCTGTGCCAGAGAGCCTCCATCCTTGTCACACTGAAGAGCACATACTAGGGACCACGTGTCTAATCCCACAGGTCCAGGTCCAGACCATTAGCCAGGAAGAAAAACTACTCACGGTGGGACCGCAGAGGTCCCCAAATGCACTTTGCAGTCACCGTGGATAGACACGTGTCAAGGTTAACAAAATGAGCTTTTAGTTACGAGGTTTCCTGGGAATAATTAATTGCTAAACTGCTCTCAGAGGTAGCAATGTGAGACACTAAAATCCCAGCCTGCCAGCAGAGGCCTTCCCAGGTCAGCAGCCAGAGACGTGCGGTCGGTCGTGTGAGGATCAGAACACTGACAGAAGGCACAGGGCTCCTGCTAATCCCCCTGGTGATATGCCCTCCAGCACTTAAAAACAAGCACCTTTAGCGAGCCCCTTCCAGAGGGGAGTTACTCTGACTGTGCGTTCACCTTCATCATTCAAAATGTCTGTGGAGAAAGCAGTGCCGGTTAAGAACAGAAATGCTGTGCCCTGTCTTATCTCACACAGCCTTTGAGGATTAGGTTGTGTAAACTGTGGTCTCCATCAGCCCCGAGGCTGTGTGTTGCATGTAGGGCCTGGGGTTCTCATACTGCACTGTGCATGTGCTACAAAGCACCGCCTTGTGACTTCATGCATGCATGTGTACTGTTCACATCTCACCTTTAGGGATCCCGAGTAGTTTCCCCAGACTCCTCCTGTTTCTTCATTGTTATGCATACTGTTGAGTATTCAGCCTCTCTCTATCAGAACAACACTGTGTCTAGATCATAGCTGCACCTGGGTCCAAATCCTGGCCCTCCCTTTTCTATCTCTGTTATCTTAGGCCAGGTCCCTTACTTACCTTGGTAGGTGGCAGTTAGTAGTACCTACATCACTGGACTGTTGGGGGGCAGATGTTCTAGTGCAGGCTTGGACATGGTTAGAGTACTTTCAGCAATTAGTCACTCACTTCAACATTCTGTGCGGTGTGCAGCTGTGTGCCAGGCAGGATACTAGGCTTTCTATGACAGTCCCAGAAAACCCCGAGAGTTCCCCCCCAGCCCCATGTCAGTCCTCACGTGCTGCTAACCACCACCAGCCTGATGCCTTTGGCTCATTCACCGCACCTCCTCCAACTCTCCTCTTGGGTCCAAGGCTGAAAGGAATGAACAATCTCTAAATCACGTCCAACTTTAAATGCTCTGGAATGTTCTAATTTTAAGTCAAATGTTTTCTGCTGAGCACCATCCCAGCTGGCCGAGTTCTGATAACCAACTCACCAAGCAGAATAAACTGGTACATTAGACAAATGGTCTTTGCAAGGTTGGCTTTGACCGTGGAAAGTTAGTTTTAGGTGTTTGATACACGAGGAGCTGTGAAGATATCCTATATTAACGCTATCAGGTTGAGCAATTTGGAAAGTATCCTAAGAGATTTCAGTGATGGAAGAAGCCAGCGCATTTCTCTGTGACCACCAAAGACGCCTCCTCTACTTGGCTGTAGGAGGATGGGACATCTTCAGCAAGTCATGGATATTGAAACAATCAAATGAAGGGAAACAGTCATTTTTTTGTCAGACGGGTAGGGGAAGGTAAAATCAGGAATGATGAAGAAACCAAGAGCCTGGAATGGCTTCGAGGTGGTATCCACTTGAATGAGCTCTAGGACACATTTTTGAGGTATTTAGAATAAACTTAACCTTGGGTTTGTTCCTCTATTTCCATGCAAGTCATGAAGCTTCCTCCACAGACGCCCAAAGCACTCTAGTTGTCTTTGGTGTCACGTGATTACTTCCTGTCCTTGGTGTCACGTGATTACTTGTTCTGCTCTTTCTTTTCCTCCACAGTTTGAGCTCTAGGTTATCTGAACTGCTGTACCCCGGAGTCTGCACAATGCCAGCACGCAGGAGAGAATACACAGACATGCCGCAGTCTTGCACAGGTGCACAGGGTGGGCTTCTTGTAGAAGGCTCACCCTCTGATCTCAGCAGACATGGTGCTTGTCTCAGCTAGTGTTTCTGTTGCTGTGATGAACGCCATGACCAAAATCAACTTGGGGAGGGAAGGGTTTATTTCAGATGACATTTCGAATCTCAGTCCATCATCAAAGGAAATCAGAGCAGGGACCTGGAAGCAGGAGCTGATGTAGAGGCTACGGAGGGATGCTGCTTACTGCCTTGCTCCTCATGGCTTGCTCAACCTGCTTTTTTGTACAACCCTGGACTATCAGTCCAGGGGTGGTACCACCCACAGTGGACAGGACCCTCCCATGTCAAAATCTTTAATCAAGACAAACCCCACAGGCTTGCTGTAGGCCAATCTTGTGAAGGCACTTTCTCAGTTGAGATTCTCTCTTCCCAAATATGTGTAGGTTGTTGCAGGTTGACGAAAACCAACCAGCACCATACTTAAACCTGACTGTCCATGATTTCTGTATTCTGGCGGCTTTGCTTTGAGAGAACCATGAAGGGTCAATGAGGAAATTGCCATGTACGGCTGACAAGATTCCCCCACTGAGCTGGACAGGGGTTCAATTTCCCTGCAAGCTCTTCAGGCAAAAGGGAGTGTCTTTCCTTATCTACTACTGAGACTTTCAGCATCCTCAGGATGCTTGGTCATATGGGTGTGTGTTGGGGGGAGGGTACCTCTTCATCCAGCCATTTCCTTGGTCTTTGGCACCTTGTCGTCTTGCTGCAGCTATTGATTCTTCTGTGGAATTCTTGAATTTTCTCATTCTGTCTGCAACAGTGTCTCTTTGCTCCTAGTAATGTGTTTTTCTCCTGCACTCAAATTCATCAGTACATCCAGCATTAACTGGGCATCTTCTCAGAGTCCTGTAACCCTGAGCTTGTCAAACTAGTGCTTGGAAGCATCCTCCAAGAATGCCTGACAATCTAAGGCACAGAAAATTCTGATCCAGAGCAGGGATTTGATTTATCTTGTTGGACCATAAACTCTACTTCAAATGTAATTTGCTGAAGTCTGCGTGCCGGCCTTTTTGGAATTTCCAAACCACATGTATGTGTCAAAACTCTTTTCCTTCCTCTGATACCAGGACTCTAAACCAGGCCTGCAAGGGGTGGGGTGAGAGTGAGGTTCGTAGCCAGAGGATCCCCTTAGAAGATCAGGAAGGATAAACGGGTGGAGAGGAAGCCTGAGGTCAACAGCAATGATTTCTCCATCATAGCTCTGGATCTTGGCACACACTGTGGCCCCAAAATCCCACTGTTGAATTTTTGCTTCATAGACCCAATGGCAAAAAGCTACAGAAGCAGAAAGAGAAATGTTCAAAGTCAAATTCATACTTGACAAGCTGCTTCCAGCCCAGTAATGTTCACTGGGCAGGACAAGCTCCAGGCCCACCCAACCCTGTGGCCCCTGGCTCCTTGCTCCTTGCTCTGCGGGTTCCATGGCTGGTGGTCCTGGGAAGGCATTCTTTCTGCTCATTTATTTTTGCGTTATTTCAGTGATGCTTGGGTTTGTTGTTGCTTTCTGCGAGGAAGCCAGAACCAGAAAGCTTACATAGGATGAGGCTGTCAATCATAAGAGAACACAGGGTTCTAGGATAGGAAACTTTGGCATATCCTGCTGCCCTGTGGGTATCAGATCAAAGCAGTGGTGGTGACAGAAACGCCTCTGAACTCCAGGACTGTGACAACTTGATGACGGGTGGTCTCCAGCCTTACATGGTTTCCCCTTCCTCAAATTTTTAAAGAAAGTACAGTATCAAGTAAATCACATGAGAGAGCCAACATTTTAGTAAAAAGCAGGCTTTGCGTTTGGTAACTTGACCAACTGTGGGCGAGTGGAAGTGTTCTGAGCACATTTGAGTGGCCAGTCTATGCTGAGATACTCAGCAGGTTAGGTGCAGTAACCTGTAATGTTTTCAACAACCTATGTATTGAGTTTATAGGGACATGACCCCATCAGAAATAAAGGAGCATCTAAAACTCAATCTTCACTCCATTCCTTTGATGGGGTAATTCTGAGGTTCCCATTTTACAATTGAAGGAATGGAGTCAAAATAGAAGGCGTCTAAGCCTCTTGCCATGGGCCACTGACGTACACAGGATGAAAGAAAGCCTTATTAGACTTACTTACGTTAGACTTATCTTCACTTCTTAAGGATTACATGTTACTTAACATGTTATTTATCATGTAATTGTTGACTTAGAAATTCTAACAGAAGAAACTATTAACTTAAATTTTCTTTTGGTTTGAAACCCCTGGCTTGCAAAATGCCTACATGATTACAAAATCTGAATTACTTATTGCTGGGTTATTTTTAAGTTTAGTAAAGCATGGCATACCAGTGAAGAATAGCCAATTTCGGGAAGAAGTGACTTGTTCTTTTATGATGTATGTTGCAGACCATGGGTGGCTCACACCTATAATCCCAGCCCTTGGGAGACCGAGGCAGGGGAATCATTGTGAATTTGAAGTCAGCCTGGGCATGTGGTTGTTTATAGGCCAGCCGTGTATCAAAAACCTGATGATAATGAGGAGGAGGAGGAGGTTGACGATGATGATGGTGGTAGTGGTGATGATGATGGGATGGCAATGACTATGATGTGATGATAGTGACGATGGTGATGGCGATGATGATGGTATTTTGTATGTGGTCACTGGTTAACTTATAGTTTAGCACATTTATTTTCAAACCTTTCCGGATAGCTCAAAACCTCACACATTGTCTTAGTTACTATTCTATTGCTGTGAGGAGACAACATGGCAAAGGCTACTTATTTTTTAAACAGCATTTAACTGGGGACTTGCTTACAGTTTCAGAGGGTTAGTCAGTCCACAGTCATCATGGCAGGCAGTGTGGCAGTAGGCAGGCAGGCATGGCACTGGAGCAGTAACTGAGAGCTTGCTTACATCCTGATCTGTAGGCAAAAGGCAGAGAACAGTTGAGACTGGACCTGACATGGACTTTTGAAACCTCAAAGCCCACCCCTGGTGACATACCTTCTCCAACAAGGTCACACCTCCTAAGCCTTCTCAAACAGTTCCACCAACTGGGTACCAAGTATTCAAAGACATGAATGAGCCCATGTGGGCCATTCTCATTCAAACTACCACACAAATCTTTAAAGTGTTCCTTGGTCAGCCAGGTGGTGGTGGCGCATGCCTTTAATCCCAGCACTTGGGAGGCAGAACCAGGCAGATCTCTGTGAGTTTGAGGCCAGCCTGGTCTACAGAGTGAGATCCAGGACAGGCTCCAAAGCTACACAGAGGAAACCCTGTCTCAAAAAACAAAAACAAAAACAAAAACAAAAAAAGTGTTCCTTGGTCAACCTACATTTATTTGAACTGCAGTATGTGGTGATATATTGTGTGCCCTAAGACGATCAGAGAACAGAGCCAGCCACTAGATTAGATGTAGAGACCAGACAGTGGTGGCACACACCCTTAATCCTATCACTGGGAGGCAGAAACAGGACCTAAGGCAGTTCAGCTGAGACCCTTTCTGGTGAAGACTCAGAGGATTTCAGTCAGAGGGTTCATGGAGTTGGTGAGGTGATAGGGGGTAGCTGTGGCTTGCTCTGCTTCTCTGATCTTTCAGCTTTCATCCCAATATCTGGCTCTAGTTTTTTTTTTATTAAAGACCATCTAAGATTTGAACAACAGCTGTATCTGAGAATGATGTCCAAAAGAGGGAGGCAGAAAGTATTTCTGAGGCCGTTCTGTGTGAGGATGGGCAGTTTGATCATCTCACTTGCCCCTCCCATCAGTTTTGAACATTGGATAGCAATTTCCCTTTGCAGCTGTGGCTGGTAACTCACTCTCCTGCAGTCACACAGCAAGCCAGTTTCATCCAGAGCTAAGACTGAACTTGGGAACCTTTAACTCAAGGACTATATCAAGGCCTAGGGTATATTCAGTGTAAAGCACATACTGAGTATTCACCATGCCCTGGAGTCAATTGCCAGCACCAGAAAATTAAAAATAAATTGCTATCTAGAAGAATTCCAGAGATGTCATGAGCAATGAAATGTCACTGGATGGAGGGAGACAAAACCCACTGAGGGAGGAGTGTTGATGGTGATCACGCACATGTGTATAGCTACTTTGCAGATTGCTTTATGATGATCTTTTGAATGGTACGGCTTCTTGTTTGTTCATCTATTAATTCATTTGTTTGTTTTTGCTGTTTTTCTGAGACAGAATCTCAATATTTAGCCCAGGCTAACCTCAAACTTAGGATCCTCCCACCTTGTGCTGTTTTTGGGCTGGGGTTATAGGTATGTAGCATTAACGCCCAAACAGCACAATTGTTGCTTCTTAATGTGGACATTGTTCTGTGAAAAGCCTAAGATTCTTAGCCCCATGCTAAGAATGCCATGTTGACTGAACAGGAACTCAGAAGGGAAGGCCTGGGAGCTGCTGGGATATTTTGAGGAAAGGTGAGCAGCTCGGGTTCATGCCTGGTAGAGAAAAGTGGAGGGCAGAGAACCAGGACTGGTTCTTCTGACGACTCTGGGTGTCAGGAGCCTGGGCACTCAAAAGGATACCATCATCCAGCCAGCCCTGCCACTCCTGGAGGTCTTTGAGCCTGGTCACCTTTCCTATAAAGGAATTACCTTTTTTATTTGCCAAGCAGAGAGTGTTGAGCTCATAACCAAAGAGCCCCTATCCAGCTCCAACTATCCACATTCTTAGAAATACTGGACTCCCTCGGTAGCCCAGGGAATAAGGGACTTGCTTCGTGGCCTTACAACACTATATGCTAATCCTTACCCAACTGAGGTAACTTAAGGGAGGAAGAACTTTTTTTTCCTTTCTCCATTTTCACAGATGCATGTGCGTGTGCATGCATGTGTGAGTGTATGTGCGTGTGTTTCTGTGCATGTGTGTGTCAGTGTGTGCATGTGTGTGCATGCATATGTGTATACGTGTTTGCATATATGGGGAACATGTGTATGTGGGTGATGTGCATGAACACACATGTGGTGCCTGAGACTGAGGTCAGGAATCATCCTTGATTGCTTTTCCATCTTCTTCTTCTTTGATGTAGGGTCTCTTAATCAACCCAAAAGCTCACAGAGACGGCTAGTCTCATTTGCTGTGGGGATCTCGCTTCCCTCTTCCCAGGCTGGAGTCACAGGCAGGCAGACATGCCTACTCAGGCATTTTATGTGGGTTCTAAGGATCTGAGCTTTGGTCCTCATCCTTACATTGCCACATCCCTGGCCCCAGGAAGGACTTAGTTTCATAGTTTCACAGTGGGGGAAGCATGGTACATTGGTTGTGTTGGTGGGAGTGGCTCCATGGACCATTAGCTAGCTTCTTTACATCTCGGCAAGCTGATCAAGAAACAAAGGAAGTTCAGGTAGAATGCAGGCCAAACTGAAGTCAGTAAATCCAGCCACCATAGCCCTACCTTTGCTAGCTAGGCTCCATGTGCAAACCTTTCCACAGTCTCCCCAAACTGCCTCCAGCCCGGGACCAAATGTTCAATAGATGAGCCTGCTGGGGATGATTCACATCAAACTCTAACATACTTGCACTCCACAGAGGGGTTGCAGGTGTGTGTGGGCATGCTGTGTGGGTGTGCCCTGGCTTCATGCCTGCATCTGTCGGCATCCATTCCTCGTGGTTCCTTTTCAGGATTAAGTATTAGAGTAATCGGAATGTTGTAGAGACCCACAGAGGTTTCCTAGTGAGATCTGAGCTCGCTTTACCCAGCAGGGCTGCATAAGAGGATCATTTGACCATGGGCATGGTTACCAGGTGTTTAGAAGGGTCTACACTTGGCTGTGTGGTGTGCTTTGATCTAGCAAGGGGGGAGGTCTTTTGCCCCACCCCTTGGCATTGTTATAAAAAGGCCTTTTGAAGAGGCAGAAGGGGCTGGTGGGTTTTGATCCAGGTCCTCCTGAAGCCATTTTGTGCTTCTATCTTTCTATCTAAAAGTTTCTTATCCCTCTCTCCTCCTTGTAAGAACCCTTTAAAAGGTGGGAGCTGGCCTCCCACAGAATGTCTAAACTTTGATTGGCTTGACCAGAAAGATATTCTGGAA
Source organism: Peromyscus nudipes (assembly GCA_902168325.1). NCBI lineage: Eukaryota > Metazoa > Chordata > Mammalia > Rodentia > Cricetidae > Peromyscus > Peromyscus nudipes. Next base: position 16,262 of record CABHPH010045261.1, on the reverse strand, counting down.
GCTGGCATTGACTGTGAGCTTCTGGTGGGTTCTGTTCTGGCTAAGGTCACGGTCATGCCATTAGCAGCCCCTGGCCCTCCTGATTACCTCTCACCGCTGGACCTTGCATGCCTGGATGGAGCCTGGGACCAAGCAGAGGATGAGGGGCACACTTTCCACCCCTTCCTTGGGGTCTATGTGGCAGCAGTCTTGAACAGGAAGACCTTTTACTACAATAAGGGATAACACCCCACACCCCAAAGTCTACCCTCACTTGGATGCACTTTTCAGAGGGCTGGGCCTTTTTGTCTGCAGATGGATGGTGGATACTTGGCCTGGAGAGCCCAGCATGGCAGAGGTTGCCTGTTGCTGCCAACACATCCAACCCAGGAACACTTCTGCTTTCTGAGATATTGACGAGTTTTAGAAGTCAAACCCACAGTCAGCGACTATTGCCAACTAATCCCTAGAAAGCTACTGATCTTGATGCTACACTGCCTCTGAGAAACCTGGGGAACTTGTGTCTCCCTAGGTATGGGTGGACTGACCACTGCACACAGCGTCAGGCTGCCCCAGCACACCAGAGCAAATCCACCACGGAAAGCCAGACCTTCCTTAAGGCTACCCCTTAGCAAGACATTGGTCTTGCACTGTGCTCAGCAGGAAGGCCAGAATGCAGGTCAGGGCTTCTGCTCCTTCCTGCCTCCCTTCTCCCGCCTGCCTCATGCATGGTGTTCCAGCACCTCAATTCTGATTGACAGGAGGGCTGCACCCTCCTCCCGCCCCCACGGCTCTCTCCACTCTGCTCAGTTTTTTGCCTAAACATCATGCCTATTGAACCATGTTCCTTAAGGTAGTAGCCCAGGCCCACTTCATTCCCTTGTCTGCCTGCTCCTCTCAGCATTTACTCTCAGTAGGTCATCCCCTGAGCCCTTTTCACACTGCATCCTCCTCGCCAGACCCCCAGTAGAACAGGGAAAGCACTCAAAGTGTTCATGGGGAGAATGAGTGACTCAACTGTAAATCTCCTTTTAATTTACACATCAAATTGTGTATATTTACCATGCACAGTATATTGTTTTGAAGTGACCAAATAAAGCTAATTAACACATACATTTCTTTACATTCTTATCAAGTCACTGTTACTTCCCTTTTTTGCATACATATCTGTGTGGTATGTGTGTTTGCATGTGTGGATGCAAGGGTTTGAGTGAAAATAGACCCCATAGGCTCATATATTTGGATACTTGGTCCCCAGTTGGAGGAACTATTTGGGAAGGATTAGGAGGTGTGGCTTTGTTGGAGGAGATGTGCTACTGGGAGCAGGCTTTGAGATTTCAAAAGCTCACACCATTCCCAGTTAGCTCTCTTTGCCTTGTATTTGTGGATCAAGATGTAAGCCTCTGCTACTGCTCCAGTGCCATGCCTGCCTGCCTGCTGCCATGCTCTCTACCCTTTGTAATTGTAAGCCCCAAATAAACTCTTTCTTCTATAAATTGCCTTGGTCATAGCAAAGTACACCAAAGTATGGGTGTGTATGCATATGTGTACATGTTCATGTGGAGACCTGAAGTGGACATCACTCTCTTCCTCAGTTACTGATCACTGTATTTATTGAGGCAAGGCCTTTCACTGAACCCGTGGAGCTCACCAAATTCAGTCTAGCTAACCAGCTTGCCCCAGGGGTCCCTTGTCACTGCTTCCTGAGTGGCTGGGGTTATAGGCAGCTATCACAATTATCCAGTTTTAGCCATTATAACTGTTCATCTATGACCTGATGTAAAGCCTCCAGACAATGACCTTCCTCTCCTGAAGGCACTTCTCTCCTATCCCATGTGCCTTAGCAGCCTGCCCTCCAAGACACGACCCAAGCCCCCTGAAGCCCTCATTTCAGGAAAAGCAGGCATGTCTGCATCCTCACCAAGCACTTTACCTCCTCCCCTGAACTGAACCCTGGTCACCACTCAAGTACACTGTTTACGCAAAGCTTGCCTTAGTGCCCAGGACTCTTCCCATGTCCTCTGTAGGAAGAGAGGCCCACCCTCTTCTTGATTTTGTTTCACCCTTTTAAATAAAGCAAAATGACAGGGAAGCTAACCCAGAAAGTGGGTCCTCATCAGATAATACATCCGCTAGCTCCTTGATCTTAGACCTCAAACCTCTGAACTGAGAAATCATCTTCCATAGTCTGTAAACTACTGATGTCCGAGGCGTTGTTGCACAGTCCGTACACACTGGGCACCACCATAAACAGTGATGAGAATTAACTGTACCGGTCAGATTTGGTGTCCTCTGCTGGCATTGTTGCTGACAGATGTTTGTTGCTCTGCCTGCAATGGTGTTTAGAGAAGAGGAGGCCCATGGCGTTGCTGCTCACATGGTTTTCTGCCTACATGTCTGGGTGCTCTGTGTTTGTGTTAATAAAAGTTTTGGCACTGCAAGGCTCTAAAGAATTTATGAGTAAGGGAATTCTCTCTGGGTGCACTTTCAGACATCCACCCCTGGTGCTCTTGGAGATCTCAGACTTAGAGACAGGCCCGATAGCCCGTCATGACAGGTTAGTGCTGGTTCTCTCGGCATAGCGAAACATGTAGCACATGCTTTCTAACCAGAAAGTCCCTCCATGTGCCCATCTCTCATTCTTCATAGAACATAAGCGTGTGTGCTTAGTCAAGACCACTACAGGAGTTAACTAGAGAAAGTGCAAAAATGAACACACGTGTGTGAGAGGAAAACAAAGTTGTTCTCTGTCAAACAGTAGTTATTTTGAGAATCGTAGGAAATGGCTGTAACTAACTATAGAAAAACAAAACAGAAATATCTAGAATGGCTGATTCAAATTCACTTTCGTTTGCTGGTGCTGAGGATTGAGACTACAGCCTCACACATTCTGGGCAAATCTACCACAAGCCATACCACCAGCTCCAATTTTATTTTGAAGAACTCCCCAGATAGTTGTTGAAGCTGTTGTTTCTTTTTAGGTGTTCATTTTCCAAAGCTACTATTTACTGAACCATCTTTACAGTCCTCATGTCTGAGTAAGTCCAATGGGCCATTGCAGATAGGCAAATGGAAAACCAGGAGCGTATATGAGCAGGACGCATGAGATGACGTTAAAGTTGGATCGGGATTGCTTGATCCCCCACTGGTTGATCCCCTGCTGTGTGCTAATGGCAGGGTGGACACTGGCTATGAAGTTTATCTGCTGCAGACCACCTCTCCATCTCCACTGTGCTTGGTCTTCTCTGACACTCACATTGACGTTTAATCTCCACCACAAGCAGTGGTTCTTTAAGAGGCAATTAGAGCTCTTCCCTGACGGGGGGACTCACTCATTCATCCAGTCGGTGATTAGGGGGTTCATGGGCTGTCTCCCAGTGGATCTGTAGAACACAAGTGGACAGGTATTCACATAGTCCCTTGCCATGTGCTACTGTGTGCTTCCTGGGACCCACCAACATAAGAACCATCACTGTATCAGCTCCTTGACCATGGGTCAGAAATATGAACCAAAGCAAGCCTTTCTTTATACGTTATCCAGTTTGTGGTATGTTGTGGACTATTAGTTTAAGATATGTTACATTCATTTATGCTGTGGAATATTTGTTTAATGATGCAAAGATGTGTTGCATTCTTTTATGTTTAACTCTGTGAAGCTGTGTTACTTTGCCTGCCTAAAACACCTGATTGGGCTAATAAAGAGCTGAATGGTCAATAGCTAGGCAGGAAGGCTAGGCAGGGCTGGTGGGCACAGAGAATAAATAGGAGGAGAAATCTAAGAGAGAAAAGGGAGGAGCAAGCAAAGGAGAAGGAGAGGTGGACGCCAGGGGCCAGCCACACAGCCAGCCATGTAGTAAGAAGGAAAGAAAAGATATATAGAATAGAGAAAGGTAAAAAGCCCAGAGGCAAAACATGGTTAAAGAGAAACAAGATACTTTAAGTTAGAAAAACTAACTAGAAACAAGTCAAGTTAAGGCCGGGCATTTCTAAGTAAGAATAAGTCTCTGTGCATTTATTTGAAAGCTGGGTGGCAGGCCCTCAAAAAAAACTATAGTGGTAATGTGTTTTATCAGTAGAAATGAATGAAACTGCCCTTTCCTGTCTCCCTGAGGGATCCCCTTCATGGTGTGCTTGCTTAGATTTGTTCCTTTGTCTGCCCAGCTCAGTCCCTGAAATTCCACATCATCCCTGTGATTCCACCATAGCTGTGCTCTGCAATCTCACCAGTGGCCTCCTGGCTGAATGTGAGATGCCTTTCTTCCTCGACTTCAGTGTCTGCATGAGCAATAATATTCCCAGAGCCTGCTCCCGCAGGTCACTCTCCTGCTGGCTCTCCTGGTAGCTTTCCTATGTGTTTATTTGTTTGTGACAGGCTCTAGCCCAGGCTGGCCTGGAATTACGGATCAACCTGCCTCTGCCTCTCAAGTGCTGGGATGACATGTGTGTGCCACCATGTCCACCTATGTTTTTCATGGCTCTTCTGATATCCGTGGCTGGCTCCTTCCCCTTTACATACTCCTTGAGTGTTTCTGGAGTCAACTCTTTAGCAGCCCTAAAACTGATGTACAACAACTCCTGAGCTCTTGAGCTAATCTCTCAAGCTGAACCAGTGTGCACATTTATGTTATTACGCCATGTTTTTCTGTCTTAGATAATGATGGAAGCATTGTTTTTCTAGATAAGATCATAGCTATTAAGTATAAACTATGTGCCTACCCATGGTCATCTGCCCTCTGAAAATATTAAATAGAAAATTCCAGAACTAATAAGTTTTAAATGGCACTCCATCTTGAATACTGTGCTGAAATCCTGTGCTGTCCCACTCCAACACACCTTGAACATGACTCCTTCTCTGCCTGGCATCTGTATACTATGTATGTTACTCAGTCTGGGTTATGGAGTGACTGTACAGACATTGTGGTGCCAATTTCCAAGTGGCACATAGTAGCTAGACACTGTCACATGCCTGTGTCATTGACCACTTCCCTGGTCACGCAGCCAGCATGTCTTCTCACACCATTACCCAAAGATGTGTGTAAGGAGCTATTTTGAAAAGACAGTCCATGCTCATATAGCTCTTACTATAAGGTGACTGTGGTTGTATTTTATTATTACCCACTGTTGTTTGTCTCTTACTGTTCTTTATGAACTAAACTTAGCCATGGATGCATTGTAAATAGGAGCAAAAATAGGTTTTGGTGTTATCTGTGGTTTCCAAGGTCTACTCCTTGTGGGTAGTAGTGCTCTGCACTTTTCTCCTTGCTATTTAAAAATGTCCCCAGATTTATGAATCCTACTACCCCAGGACAGAAATCCAGAAAACTCATTTTACCAGTGACCTTCTCATCCAAGGCCCAGCCAGCTATGGTAACATTCTGCCTACAACTTGACTATATGAAGTTTCCGTTTTTGCATCAGGTATTCCATTTCAGGAACTGGGCAGTAGAACTCATCCTAGCTGGTATGAGTGGCAGCTAATGCAGGCGTCTCTTGGTCTGCCCTCACACTGGGATGTGTGTGACATCCATGGCATGGTTCCTCCAGGTGGCCCCCACTTTGTCACAAATGGTCCATCTGAGGACCCTAAGGAGCACAGGAGAGGGTGAGGTAGAAAGGGGTCATAAAGGATACCCAGGTTTCTATGGATACCAACAAGCTGTGGATTGAGCTCCCCATGTAGTACATGGATTCTACATAGCCAGGTCTATGTGGGAAATCTTGAGGGTGAGCAGGATCCCACCCCCCACCCCCCAACAACCTCCCCTACTGCACAGATGCTGCACCCTCTCTGTTTATCCCAATCGTAACTCTCACTTAACACTTTTAAAACATGTCATGGTAAAATGTAGCATAAAGTGCACTGTTATTTGTTAGTCATTTATAAGTGTGCAGTTCAGCAATATCCCCATGCATTCATGCTGATATCTCTAGTACTCTTTGGTCTCATAAAACTGAAATGCTGTGCCACTTAAGCAACTCTCCGGCTCCCAGGCCCTGGGAGCCTTGATTCTGCTTTCTCTTTCTAAATTTGACAACTCTGGGTGCCTCACACAAATGGAATCACCCAGCATCTGTTGTTTTGTAACTGGCTTACATTGTTCATCATAATAGACTCAAAGTTCATCCATGCTGGGGAATGCACTAGATTTCCTACTTTTTAAAGATCAAGTCATGTTCCATTGTATTTCTTCAACCACTTATCTACTGATAGACATTTAGATTGTTTCCAACTTTTTGGCTGTTGTGAATAATAGACTGTGAGCGTGGCTGTTCCTATTTAACCTATATAATTCTAATAATAATCACTACCCTGTGTAGTATTGACTATGTGACAGGCATCAATAAAATATATACATTAACTCTTTCAAATGTCATACCAACCATATGTCACCAATGTGGAGATGGAGAGATGTAAAACACATGTGTCAGGAAACTTGCTCCTGGGGTAGAAACAGGGTTCAAAGCCTCTGTCTGGCTCTCAAGCCTCCGTACTGTCCTGTGTGCTTCTGGGTGGACTGACTGTGGCATGGTTTGACACACTGTCCCTGATGGCAGGAATGGATAATGTTCCTGTGCTCACACCTCCCTGAACCAGCATTAGCTTACAAAGACCATTCCTGACCACGTAATTATCCTAGAACCTGCTTTAGCCCCAATTCTTCATTAAATATGTATATGTCTTTGCTTCTTATACATATCAATCCCCCCACAAAAAAAAACACAAGTCCCAGATCTTACACTCATACACCCCCACAGCCAGGTCCTCATGGAGCAAATACCAAGTGCTCAGTTGACATTTGTTGGCACAATAAAACAAAAAAATAAAGCAAATGTTAATAAAAGGAATGGAATCTTTCCATGGGGGCAAGGATTTAAATGAACTGCAGGGTTAAGCAGGAGTCTTACTTTGAGCTTACATGCTCTTACTTCTAAGGCCCACAAGACAGTCTGGCAGCTTGTAGCTGAGCTGCTGATTGTTCAAGCGACAGTGAAGTTGTTTCCAGATATACAACTGGAAAGGTAAGGACAACGCTGCACGTTTAGCTTTGTGAAAGTTAAGCATTTAGTTCAAGGAGATGTGAAGTTTATCTATCATTTCAGCTGGAGTCAAAACCATGCACGTCCCACCTTGACCTCCAACTAAAGTCCCAGAAAAAAACCTGGACAGGAAGTGCCCCTTCCCCCTGCACTGGACCTGGGAACTGCAGTATCCCATAGGAACACTTCTGGGTGGTGAGGAGAGCCAGGTCTACAGAGTGATTGCTATCTCATCTTTACTGATATTTCTCTCAGTAAACTGCTATAGAAAGAATTTTTTTTAATTTAATTTATTTATTTTTATTTCACGTACATTGGTGTTTTGCCATGGGTGTTAGGTCTCAGGAACTGGAGTTACAGATAGTTGTGAGCTGCCGTGTGGGTGCTGGGAATTGAACCAGTGTCCTCTGGAAGAACAGTTAGTGCTCTTAACCACTAAGCCATCTCTCCAGCCCCCAACTATAGAAAGAATTTAAGTAGAAGGCATATTACTGAAAATATTCTAGAATAGGAAAACCGTATATAAAATGAGGAGACAGTGTGCATGAAAATACCAGCATCTTGAAACACTGCTGCCCATGCAGGGTAGATTGTTACCTTTCCTTCCTGTGGAAACACATTTTCCAACGTGTGAAACAGAGAAAAGCTTCACTTGGCTGTCATTCCAGAGTGTACAACCTCTATCTACATGACGTTGCTATCTACAAATGTGTTGGGCTGTGTTCATAGCTGTCCTAGGATATATGTGGTCTAGGGCCCACAGGACAGATCTGAAGACAATTAGCATCATCAATATGCATTTTAAAGAATGAAACAACAGAAATGCAGCATACTGTGTTTTCTTCCTTCCAGACCTGCCTCAGATGTCACATGATACTGCAGTGTATTGACCTAAGGCTCCCATGAGGATCTGACTGTGTTCACAGCTGGGATTTCATGCTGTGGCTCCAGGCTGGGGATCTAGCTTGGAGGTGTTTGAAACCTGCCTCCATCATGTACCGCGTAGAACATTCTCTTTCTCCAGTCAGGCTGAGTCAGGATCACATTTCTCCTGCTGCTCATTTGGAGCCTCAGGAGATGGCCTGACCAATGCATGCACACAAGTCCACTCTGGTCCCACTGTACCCCTCCTGCAGATCTGTCTGGGACTAACCCTGCCCTGATCTGAGGACCACTGAGGTGTGGCCTACAGTGCCCAGTCACACTGCTGACTTTACACACAGGTGTAGCCATGGGGGATTTTGATTTCTTAAAGTGACATGTGAAAATTATTCATATTTCTTGGAAATCATGTGCTATTTTGATATTTGTGCACATTCTATAGTTCCCAAATAAGGGTGAGCCTATCTATCTCCTCAAATATTTATTATTTCTTTGTTTTAAAACATTAAAATTCTCTCTTCTAGCTGTTTTGAAATACACAGGACAAGTTTGGCATAGGGATACAAGCCTTTAATCCCAGCACTTGGGAGACAGAAGCAGGTGGATCTCTGTGAGTTCAAGGCTAGCCTGGTCTTCATAGTGAGTTCCAGGCCAGCCAGAGCTACAGAGTGAGACCCTGTCTCAAAAACAAAACAAAACAAAACAAAAACAAACAAACAAACAACAAACAAACAAAAAACCAGGAGAAAAGAAATACGCAGAACGAAGTCTGGGGATAGTAGCTCACACCCATGATCGCAGTACTTGGGAAGCTGTGTCTCAACAGCATTATCATCATTTATCGAGATGAATTGAAGCCACCTGTTGAAGATACATCTGTGCTCCCTTGTTCATCAAAGAATTGTCCCAAGACATAGAACCATCAACTGATAGGTGTATTTTAAAAAAATTGATACTTGTAGATCATAGAATACTATTTGACCATAAAATAGTATTTATTTGCAGCATAACAGGACAAGAAATCATTATGTGACATGAAGTAAGCTAGATACAGAGATATGACTCTCACATGACTTCACTTGTGGGTGTAACCCAAAAATGTTTGATCTCCTGACTTGCTCTCATCCCAGGTGATCCCTTTCTGGCTTCTTCTGAGTACCAAAGCTCTGGCACCAGCATCACCTGATTTCTGATGTAGCAGGATGGAGGGAGGCAAGTCCTGGAAGCCAGGGACAAGGGTTGGGCTCTGAAAGTAGATATGGGGGCCCAGACCCTCCTCTTTTTTCTTTTGCTTCTGGGACACCATGAAGTGAACAGATTCCTCCACTTTTTGTTCCCACCATGACACTCTCTTGCCTTGGGCCCAAAGCGACAGGGCCAAGCCACCTGAGACAGAGTGATTTTCTCATCCATAACCTGGAAGACTGAAACTGAGAGGACTGAGCAGACGCTGTAACAGGCTGCTCAGTCTTCTCTCAGAGATCTGGCCCCAATTTCAGTTTCCTGAGGGAGCCACAAACAAAGGACAATTTATCACTGGTGCCCCTGACCACCCGGACAAGGAAGATAGGATGCACCAAGCCTGGGCCACAGAGTCAGCCCCCAAAAGTCAGTGCATGCTAGGCCAGTCAGCTCCATTGCAGCTCAAGGACAAGGCCTGGGACTTATCTAGGCCTGCCCAAAAATGGATGACTGTAGCCCTGACCAGTCCCTAACTAGCCCTGGCCAATTAGAAGTTACTAGCATGATTTCCACTTGCTTAGGCCAATCATATCTAAGATGAGCTAACTTCCTTAGACACTCCCCTTTGCTATGCTTAAAAGGACCCCATACATCCCTCTTGGGGTCATCGCCATCTTGCCTTTATGTGGGATGGCAGGTCCCAGCTTGCTGGAATAATAAACACTCTTGTTGAATGCATATGTGGATGGTGGTCTCTTGTGGAACTTCTCCAGGACCCTAACAAAACAGTGAATTTCATGAGCTTCAGTTTTTATGGGGATGGAAGTAAGAGCCACAGCATTTTAATGTTGGTACAAGGAAATTTACAGGTGTTAGCTTGATTAAGTTTCACAGTGAACATTCTGTGAATGATGTTATCATCTCATTTTACAAACGAGACCACAGATCTGGGTGCTTCAATCTGAACAGACACAAGGAGTTACCTCAAGGCAAGATTTAATTCAGGGCAGTACAAAAGAAGATGGGAAGGGGAGGGAGCTAACCAATCAGGGCCGCAGAACATACTTGGGAGCTGAACAGCAGCCCTAAATGCCAGCTGAAGCAAGTATTTAAGCACAAAAATCACAAACATTTGTTGCCAAGTTACAGTTACAATTTTTACCAATCAAGATTTAGAGATTGGGGGCTTCCTTGAATGTTCCATCATTGTCAACCGATATACAATGCAAGCTTTTCAATCCAACCAATCAGATTCATTTGTTCTTTCTGTTGTTAGGAACAGCCATAATGTTTCTAGAGAACCAAAGATGCATAATGACTATTTCTAAACTATGGTTTAAGGAGGAGGTGGGTCAGCTATTGGAAGGTTCCCAGCTCTCCTAGAGCCTGGGAACCTGAGCTTGATTTTTATCCTACAGGTAAAATGGAATCCAAAGTCAAAATGGCAGTACTTATGACAAGGTGCTTTTTGTCTGTTCCCAACAATGTGACCTCAAGTCTACACATTTAACCTCTGTATATAACATGTGTATAGCTCCTATACAGTGTCTGGCTGCACAGTGCCCAGCTGCTGAGACCCTTGGAAATCAGATGACACCATTTGTTTTAACTGTGGAGCCAGTTGTCACCTTAGTTGGTAACGTCACTCTCTTAAATGTGTAATTCTGAGCTCAGCTGCCCAGCCAAGTACATGTGGCTTTCCTATCTGCAGCCCGAGTCTGTCATCCTGTGATATGATGAGAGTTCAACCCCAGTTTGCTCACACTCTCATCCCCTGGCCCATCCAGCATCCTTCCTTGCTGCTCTAGGTCCTGTGAACTCATCTGGAAGATGGATTCAGCTTCACCAGAGTTTATATCTTTTGCTTGGTAAACCATGCTATCAAGTCATCCCTACCATGGGCAAGTCTCCTAAGGGAGGCCTATGGTTTGCAATGATAGTTGATGGATTTGATCTAATCAGAGACTCAGGGAGGATTTCCCAGAGGAAATGTCACTGACCTAAGGACTAGAAGATGCGGAAGAGGCAGGGCAAGATAGGAAGTAGAGCATTGCAGGCTGTAGAGCAAAGGCCCTGGGGTATGGGGACCAGACTGTAGTCAAAGACTGGTGTGTGAAATGACACTGTCCAAATAAACAAGGATCAGGTTGCCCAGGGCCCTACAAAGACCTCAGGGTTTTATTTGCATCTGCAGCTTTAGGGAGGGAGGATATGAGCCAAGTTCCTCTTTGTAAAGATCACTCTGCCATCCTTCTGTGCAGCAAGAGTCAGTGAGAGGCCAGAGCAGGGAGAAGGCAGACTGCTGGTCTGGCCTTTTCTGTCTGAGAGACTCTGGCTAAGTCGCCTTGGCAGGGCTAGCTGTGCAGAAGCCAGTCCATTAGTGGTCTTTACTTCTCAATTGTGTGTATTTTAAGATGTACCACATGAAGTTCTGACATCCCTGATTTGGTAGACATGCCAACTGTGGCTACTACAGCCAAGCTAATTAATATGCCTTCCCCTACATATAGTCAGCACTCCGTACCCAAAGCTTCTGCACCTGGGAGTCAACCAACCACAGACCCAAAAATACTCAGAGGAAAAAGCTGTGTGGACATTGAACATGAACAGACCCGTGTTCCTGTCATCATTTCCCGAGCAATACAATCCAGCACTATCTTACAGGTTTCTATGTGTTAGGAATTGTAAATGGTATAGAGATTAAGAGCATGAGAGGCCGTGCATAGGTTCTGTGCAAATACGATTCCATTTTATATAAGGGATTTCAGCATTTTCTGGCTTTGGTACTTACGAGGTGAGACACGGGCTGTTCTGGAACCAATTCTTGTTATAATACCAAGGAACAACTACAGTGAGTTGTTTCCTTCTCCTTTTCTCCCCTCCTCCTCCCTTTCTCTGTCCTGCACCATAAGAAAGAACCTAAAACTTCCAGGGTACCATCTGAAATCGCTGACTCCGGTCTTTGGACCACTGGCCGCCACACCCTTAGTCTAATCATCCTGTGTACCTCCTTCAGAGTCTCCCATGAGGACAGTGAGGCTCCAGGACATCTACACACTGTTTACAATCAATCACAGAGCCAAACGCTCCCCCTGACTCTCAAGTGATGATCTATCGGCTTTTCCTGCTTAAGGCCAGATCTTTAGTTTTCAAGATTCCGTTATTTCAAAACAGAAATGAGAGATTTCATATGAAAAATTCAGTACCTCCGAACTGAAGGAGAACGACAGGACTGAAATAATCTGGAATTCTTGGGCTCTTTATCAAAAGCAGACAAATTTAAATTCTGAACCCTTTTAGCCATAAAGTTCATCCTAACCATCTATCTCCTTCCACTGACTGAACGTCCAAACAGAAGTGCTGGGATAAGACCCTTAAAGGATGTGCCAACAAGTTTTATTGCTAGAGACAAACAAAGGCACGTAACAGCAAGCTAGAAAGTCCCCTGCTCTGGAAGAAAGGACTTTGGGGAGATTACATGGATGCCAATAACTTAGAATAAGTGACCAAGGACTGAGCCTAGCTATTTCTCACTGTCATAGGCCACATTGCTTTACAAAGAGTAAAATGCTCAAATGGCATGTTCTCACTCCTGAGACACTGACTTGGGCAGCATGGGAAAGTCCGGGTGCTGTGCACACATGTGATGTTGAGAATGGAGCCTGGCCAGGCTGGACTCTGGAATCCATCAGCCTCGGTGTGTCACGTGTCACTTAGAAGGCAATTTCCCCCTTAAATGTGCAATTAGGTCTGGGATGTGGCCTGTGACCTTGCTGTCACACGGTATCAATTACACTGTGTGATATACCTCATGCCTCCCCCTAGAAGTCAGCAAGAGGGAACAGAAGCCGTCCTCTCTCACATGCTGTGGTCTTTGAGAAGGCCAGTCCTTACTGGGCACTGCAGGAGCTGGTGAAGACAGTTTCCGCTTCAGCCTTTGCTCCTTCCTAAGAGTGGCTTCCTTGGAGGTTGGAAGCCAGCTCCCATCCCTTTTCTCTCCTCCTTCACAGCCACAAATACCTTGCCTCCAGGAAGTACCCCACGCTTCCTTCACTCAGTCCCAAGGTTCTGCCCAGCACAGGGAGGAGCGTCCAGCATGGAGAGTAATAAGTTTTGTTTTATTCACTCACTGACATCTACTTCCTGTCAATTGCGTGCTTAGCGCTGTGCTAAGGATCGTGGCCATAAAATGAGTTACAACATCAACCAGGACTGGACGAGAATTCCCCTTGTTTCTGCCATTGGATGGATAAATAAAATTAGACTTGTGTACACACACACACACACACACACACACACACACACCACATATTAGAAAGCACTTTGTTCTTTTTATATAAAGTGAAGGGTTAATTATACAACATTCACTAATAGCTTGCACAAGATCTTTATCCTGTTTTAACTCACCCCCTTTCTCACTTCATCTCCACGCCTAGCAGCCTTCTCCCCACCTCGTGACACCACAGCACATTTGGCACACGGCTGGATGTGGATACCTGAACACTTGTGGGAAATACAACTGTTCCACGTGTGAGTAAATATTTAAGCACCTATCAGCAGTTCTGTGCTGCGAATTGCCCTTTGCGTCTTACCGTTTAAAACTTGCATGCCGTTCTTAAGAGTACAGGAGTCACCCATGGTATCTCTACATAGTCTTCTCTCTGCTCCACTTTCCTCACCTGTTTCCATGGGTTGGACCTCGAGCTGCTTTTTACATTGCATGCAGATACACAAGATACTCCCATAAGTCTCTGGGCCCCATTTCTCTGGAGACTCTCCCTGTGTGGGCCATAGGTCACATGCTTACCTAGGTGACTGGCAGCTGCCATGTTGCTCTCAAACGACTGTGTTATTCTCACTCAGGCCACTAGGCCTAGCTTTTCTTCATTAAGCATCAAATTGGAATCTAGCCCAACAGGTCAAGTCCGTGGCTACTGGTTGAGCATCTGCCGTCTCCCCGGTTCTATGCTCCTCATTCACATGTAGCGTCTTCTCCCCGGTTCTATGCTCCTCATTCACATGAGCATCTTCAGTGCTTCCATCTTTGCAAGGTCTGACTCACTGTCTCCTCATCAAGTGAGGCTTCTGAGATCGGAAAGGGCATGCTCCTCACGCAGAGGCACACGGCTATGCTGAGCCAGAGATGTGGTTGGTCCTGTTTCCATCACTGGAAACTAGTAGAACTCAGGGTGATTTGCAAGGTAGACCTTAGCCAAGGTGCCAGTTGGCATTTTAAAAACAATACAGGTCAGAGTGTAATGCCTGCTTTGGGCACAAAAGGGTATGTGGCAACAGCCTGCTGGGCATCTCAGGATGGCCCGAGTCTACCTTCTCAGGCAATCTGACCAATTTGGGCCCTGAAAGTCACTAGCAATCTTCTGGGGCAAAGGGCAGCTGCCCTGGACTGACCTCCCTGAGGCAGCCGGTTCAAGTTCCTCATTCTTCTGAGCCTTCATGTGCTCAGGGGACCGTATTACAGGCGCGGGGGTGCCGGTTTGTGATATTAGTCAGAGCAGATTAAAACTGCTTTTGTTTGATCTGTCTTGCAATAGTTACTTTGGAAAGCAAAGGGAGCCACCTTTCGGGCAGACCGCCTGCACTGGCAATGGAGTCAGATGCAGCCCCAGCAGGGACAGCGCTTTTCTGCCACTTCCAAAGGGGAGCTTAACTGCTTCCCTCGGTAGACAGCCCGGTGTGCAGGTATACAATGGCTTTTCAGACATTTTCTTAGGAGGGCTGGATCCGATTGAGCGGTGTCTGCCCACTTGTGCAGTTTGCGAGAGCCGTGTGATGAAAAGCCGCCTCTGCCGCCTCCTCTGAACAGGAGAGGTTTTTTCTCCATTATAGTTTAACAAGCATTCCCCTACCACTCCCAGGGAAAAGAAAGTGGTGCTAGAAAGAGCTGTTCGTGACTGGAATGGCAAAGAGCTCCCAAGGCTGGTCCTAATTGTCTTCTGTAACTTAGCAACGCACTGGAGGGGTGGGGTGGGAGGGGGGCAATTCAAATTCACTGGTAAGATGTGGGTGGAAAGGGAGGAGGGCAGGAACCGTGCCCCAGGTGCGGCACAAGGGAGGCGTTTTCCCTGCAGGGAAAACTCTTGAGCACCAGGGAGGAGGAGAAGTGGTGCCGAGAGCGAGGGATGTGGCTGCTTTGAGACGGGTAGGTGCCCAGGGAGGGATGCAGACCACCCACTGGCTACTTCCAAGTGCACAGTCTGAGGTTTACCAGGCACAAACCGCCCAAGTAAGCACTTTCTGACTGCATTCCGTTTTTACTTTCAGGATCTTAGGCAAGCGTAGGTTTCACGTTTTCCTTAAAAGAAGAAGTGTATTCCACGGTTCTTTAGCTGGGGGTGAATTTGTGACAACCTCCCAGTACCATTTGGAGAGGTCTGCAGTGAAGCACTGTAGGGCTCTGAGAGAGCCCCTGTAAGATTTTCAAGTAGCCCAAAGAGTCAACAGGGCGGATTTCCCATGATGCTGCATGCTGATCTAAAATCAACCAAGTGACACAGGGAAGCATGTCTTTCACACCAAGCAGGGACCGGTTATGATTTGAATGTGAAACAGCTCACAGGCTCCCATGTGTGGGAGACTTGGTCACCAGCTAGTGATGGGTACTCTGGGAGGCTCTGGGCCTCTGGAGGTGTGGCCTACCTGAAGGAAGTAGGTGGCTTTAAAGGTTTTACCTGGTCCCCATTTCTTTTACCCTTTCTCTGCTTCCTAGTCTCCATACCTCCTCCATCACACACTCCTCCTCCATACCTCCTCCATCACACACTCCTCCTCCATACCTCCTCCATCACACACTTCTCCTCCACACCTCCTCCATCACACACTTCTCCTCCACACCTCCTCCATCACACACTCCTCCCTCCCTTTATACCTCCTCCATCACACACTCCTCCCTCCATACCTCCTCCATCACACACTCCTCCCTCCATACCTCCTCCATCACACACTCCTCCTCCATACCTCCTCCATCACACACTTCTCCCTCTGTGCCTCCCCCATCATACACTTCCTCTTCCAGGATGTTCTGCTCCAGCACATGGGTCAGGCCACCATGGACTACACCCTCTGAAACAGTGAGCCTCTTATGTGCACTTCCTGCCTGTTTCTCCGTGACTGTTTCCAGGTGCTGATCCTGACCCTTGGTGGGTCCTTCTCCCCCCCCCCCC
>CABHPH010045259.1:0-14615 GCA_902168325.1 Peromyscus nudipes | reverse complement strand
TGGATGGATGGATGGATGGATGGATGGATGGATGGATGGATGGATGGGTGTATGGATATGGATGGATATGGATGGACAGATGAATAGATGATTTCAAGCTGATTTGATGCTAAGGCCATGGAGTCATACAGAATCACTTAATAATGAAAGAACATTTGGGATTTCCTTTCTCACCCTCGCCTGAACTCACTTTTCTCTAAGCATGCATGTTCTTCGACACTATTCTTCCTGAGTGAGGAGTGAATGTGAGGTGACCCAACCTTCTGATCCTCAGATGAAGGACTTTCAGGATTCCTGGGCTTAGACTTTTTTCAAAGTAAGGGTACCACAATGAACAACCTCCTGTGCTCCTGGGAACCCTGATAGAAAGGCATCCTCAAGATTCTTGTCCTGCAGAAGGAAATCTCAACTGTCTGCTGTAGTGGCCGCAGCACTGAAGGGAGGCCACACTGTGAAGCCCATGCTGCAGAGAGAGGCAGTGTGGTGGCATGGAAGAGCACTGGGCGGTATTCTGCTTCTGGCATGCCTTATGGGCTGTGTGGATCTCAGTTTTTGGCTCAGTCTGGCTAAAATCCATGCCTGTAAAATTAAGCAAATCTCTTGCCTTCAGGATTCCTGCCAGCATCAAATGAAATAATATTCTATCTTATCCAGGAGCTGCTGATACTTCAATAATGAAAGCAATGTGTAATGTATAAAATGTACAAGTGATAGGCAGAAAATATTATTTTACCACTGTCCTAGAGAAGAGTTTTTATCCTCCCGGTTTTGAACAGTTATTGCTTTGTAGCAAAATATGTTTTCATGCCCTTGCCATTTGGTGACTGGCAGATGCCCCTCTCACCAGGCTAGTGGCAGGAGTTAAAAATTAGTAGCTGAGACCTAAGTGTGCACTGACGAGATACGCTGAAGTAAACGGTACTATGCTTTAGGAACGCTGCTTCCTATGAATCAGACTTTGGCTCACTAGAAAACAAAAACCTTTTTTTAATTAAAAAAAAAATTTAAAGCTCTTAAGGTATTAACCGAATTCCTATTTCCACTTGAGGGTGTGTGCCTGTTTCTGTGGGGGAATACATATGCACATATGTGTCTGTGTATACATGTATATATGGAAGCCAGAGGTCAGCCTGGAGTATCACTCCTCAGGAGCCACCCACCATCATTTTTTTCAGACAGTCTCACATTGGGACCTGGGACTCGCTGATTAGGCTAGCTAGATAGCCAGGGACCCCCAGATTCTTCCATGTCTGCCTCCTGGGTGATGGGATTGCAAGGTGTGTGTCACACCTGGCTTCTACAGGGGTCCTGGGGATCACACACCAGTCTTCATGTTTGTGCATTTTACTGATGTCCACATATTATACTGATGTTACATGAATCTTAAAGGGTCTTATTAATAAAAAAAAAAATCGGGGCCAGGTATTGGGGTGAATGCTGAAAGATCAGAGAGACAGAACAGGCCACAGCTAACCTCACCTCACCAACTCCTCAGGCGATCTTGTTTCCTCAAACTGGAAGCTTTTGTGTCCTCATCCATATGGATCTCAACTGATCCATTCTAACTGCTGTCAGAAGCCTAAAAGCTTAACAGGCTCTAGTTCCTGGTCCTCATGCCTTACATACCTTTCTGCTTCCTGCCACCACTTCCTGGGATTAAAGGCATGTGTCACCATGCCTGGCTGTTTCCAGTGTGGCTTTAAACTCACAGAGATCCCGATGGATCTCTGTCTCCGGAATGCTAGGATTAAAGGCGTGTGTGCTACCATTGCCTAACCTCCATGTTTAAGATTGTGGCTGTTCTGTTCTCTGACCTCCAGATAAGTTTACTAGGGTACACAGTATATTGGGGAACACAATATCACCACATATTGATGCTGAAAAATGCATTGCTGAGATGTAACTTTTCTTCCCATAATTAATTATAAATTACAGTTTGTGGGGAAACGACACAGCAAATCCTTTCCAGGATGTAGAAAACACAATTGAAGGCATCTTTAATAGCAGAACTTGGGGTAGCAGGCACTAAACACATGACTATGGGAAAGGGGAAATGGCAGCAAATAACTAAGGCCACTTCCTATTTCACCCTGTGAGGTTCTGAGACATGAACTTATTTTTAAATGCACTGCTTTGTAAATTGTCACATTCAAAACAGCTGTTGTGGGAAAACCACAGGAAGGAGTAACTCTGATTAAAAATAAATCCCCAGTGCTCTCTTGTGTTCTATAATGTTCCAACTTCACTGTAGGGTGGCTATGGTAAAGAATACTGTGCTGGGTGTTTTGAAATAGCTAGAAGGGAGAGTTTGAGTGCTCTCCCCTCAAAGAAATGATAAATGTATAAAGTGCTGGATGCAGTAAATACCTTGATTTTATTAGTCCATAGTGTCTAGTGCATTGAAACATCACCCTATCAACTATGAGCAATTATGTATAAATTTAGGTAAACTACACTGCGCACACACACATTGAATAGGAGTTCTGTTGACCTGACTGACCTTGGTTTTCATTGCAGACTTATCAATGAATCTCTAAGGGACCAGCTCTTGGTGACAATACAGAAGACCTTCACGTACACCCGCACCCAAGCTCAGCACCTGTTCATCATCCTCATGGAATGCATGAAGAAGAAGGAACTGGTATGTCAGCCCCTAGGTGGCAGGGCACTCTCCATGCTTCCAAACGCTTGCTTCAGCCCTGTGCCCTTTTCTCCTTCTAACCTTGCTTTCATAGTTCTCCAGAGGTGCCACTGGCTCCAGCACTGGTGGATTTTTTGGCGTTGCCTCTAACGAAGTGTGTGTAGTATGTGTAGCCAAGTTTCCTGTGTTTTTCCTGTTTGGGGTTCACCTAAGTACTTCAGATTATCTCAACCAAACGAGCCAAGGAGAATATAAAATTAGTTTCCTCCTGGGATTGTTCAGTTGACCCTCTCTTAGGGATGGGGTTCCACTTTGCTTGTAAACTGGCAGTCACTGGGTGTTTCTTGTCACTACACATTTAGTAAGAGAACATCCATGTTAATATGTTAAGTAGAACAGATGGAAAATCGATTGAGTACCTCAGAAGCTCTGGAACATCTGTGTAAGGTTCCTGTAGTGCTGTTGAGATGCTGCTTAAACGGGTCTTACATCAGTTCAGAGTGTCTTCCAGATGTGGAGATACCAGAGACACTCTGGAAGGGTGAAGAGAAACAACATGAGCTAACACTAGGGAGCCTTTAATATATGCCGGGCAGAGAGCTGAGTCTTCCGGTCTATGAACACAGGTGATCTTTGCAACTCTCCCAGTAGGAGGAAAAAAATGGAAACTTTACCTTTCACTTGAGAATGTTTGGGCTCACTTGATGAGTAATGAGATGTAAAACCAGTGATGGTCAGTCAGTGTGAAAAGTATTTTTATTCAGCAATTGTCACATCCAAACCATCAGAGTGAATTGCCCACTCTGGGAAGATTCCCATCAGGCTCTCAGAAAACAAAGGCCAATTGAGCTGGTGATGAAGGCAACCAAATGTTTAGATGAAATAACAGGTTCAGGAAGCAGGGCATTCATAGAAGACATCCACACACCCTTGTCAATCAAGGCTTCCAGAATCTTCCAGGCTTGGGATGACAACAGAGAAACTGGAGACACCTCTAATTCCCGAATATCTACATGCCCAAGTACATACCCTGCCAAACAAGCAATTAGAGTCCATGGCCATGAGACTATCGTGCTTGTTCCTTCCATGAGATATGAGGGGATTTTCTTCTGAGTTCTGATAGTATTTAGATGCTGAGGCCAAAGCTAATGATAAACCCTCACCATGACTGGAATTTTCAGTAGTCTTGGAATTTCTAGAAAGGCAATTCTAGCAAAACTTCTAGGAGGCATTAGAGGTTATAAAAGTAAATGATACTAGATAGACTTGTCAGAGTGTTTTATGAGACTGTCCTGTAGGATCCTGCTGGATAATTGTCATTTCATTATGAACCCCAAGGGAAAGGTTGAGTGCATTTCTAGGCAAATTAAGAAATGTGACACCCTCCCGGCTCCAGACTAAGGAAATGTATTCTGAGCAAGCAGTAAGTGCTCATCTCTCCACATATGGGCAGAAATGTTAAGAATTCATAAAGTCATACTTAATTTAAATAATTTCCATTTCGGAGGGACAGTGTGGACAGCACTAGATGCTTTACAAATGAGGGGAACAGAAGGTAGGAATTTCTCTTTTTGTAAAAGCAGAGGAGTAAATTGGGGTATCACCTCACTTAGAGGAAAGGCATCTGCATACAATCCAGAAGAACCAGTTGGGAGGGTCTTGGTGTAAAGTAATCCCCACTCACCAGGCACGTGGTATAGAGAACAAAAAGACACTGCAAGGTAAAATTCCTCTTCCTTCTTATCCTTAAGCTGCCCTTTGATTGTCTTTAAAAAGCTCCATGAGATATTTTCTTAGGCAAATCTAACCAATTCAGCTAAGGCTCCAGGTTCTATGGCTAATGCAACATCCTTCTCCTCACCACAGTCAATTAACTCACACAGTAAAGGACATCACTAGGAACACCTATTTAGATGGGTCCATCAATGTTTCCAGTAGGTGAGGCAGCCCTGCTTGGCATCATCTCAGAGGTACTGTACATTCTCCTAGTTTCATAGAGTTCTTGAAATTCATTTCTCCTCTGCTTATCCAAAACCCATCATCTTGTAAGAAAATACTATCCTCCCTAGAAACCAGCCCAGTATTGCCAGCTAGTTTGCCCTCTGCTCACACATGAATTTTAAAGTTGTATTGCCAAAACTGCATTCATGGTCACTACTAGATAGGAACAGCAAATGTATTGATGACTCATTGCTGTGGGATGTTCTGTATGTCAAATGTGTTGCTCTGAGTTTAAATAATATAAGCGTCTGTGTGTTTATTTTATAAGTGGGCTGTTGGACTGCCAGGGCTTGGAGAGACCTGGAGAGAAAACTCTCCGGCTACAACTCATCCCCCTCGTATTCAACAGAGGCCTGCCTTTGAGAGAAATCAAGGCCATAAACTTACCCACTTGTTTCCCCTCCATCGCAAAATATCCTGATCTATGTTTCTTCCTTTTCATCTGGTATCAGGGTATTCTAAGATGGTTCTCCCGACATAGACCACACACACCCTCACATCATACTTCCTCTGTGATCTTGCTCTAGGAAGGGTTTTGTTGGGTTTTGTTTTGTTTTTTTTTAACAATAACCTTCTTTGTTGCTCTATTTGTGGGGTTCCACCTTTATTCCCACTTTACCAGCCCTTCGGTGGCTCCGTTTTCCTCTCATCCTTAAACATCTATTTCTTCTGCTCTATCCCTTCCCTTTCTCATGGCCTTCACCCATTGAAGGCACATCATGTGAAGTTTTGTTATTTTTCCTTTGTGTCATTTTTAAGAGAATTTCAAATCTTCTACCATGGGAGATTGCATCAATTTCTCCTTGAAATTCTGTCAAGTTTTTCCTTTATGTGTTTGGAGATTGCGTTCCTAGGCTCATAAGATTTTACAATTGGCTATATTTCCTAGTGAATCATTGCCTGCCATTCTTCAACAACCTCATTCATTCCTGACAATGGCCTTGCATTTCAGCTCATCTGGTATTAATATAATTACATCAGCTTCTCTCCATTCATACTTTCCTGGAAAATGAAAGCTTCCTTTCCTATTTTTTTTTTCATTTCCAATCTTTCTATACCTTACTGTTAGGTGCATTTCTCATGATATATAGCTTTCATTTTAATGTTTAAATAGAGCTAATATATAAGCTTGGCCTATTAGCATGTGCTCTGAGCTGTTTGCCCTAAATAAACTTCTTTTACATTTTATTTAGTCAATGAGACAGTCTCACCTGCTGAGCCTCCTTTAAGTATTTCAACATAGCGCCCCTTTTTTCTTGATAATAACTCACACCTCTTGCTGGCTTCAACAATAACCTGTTTGGATGTTATTTGTAAAACTGTGTTTCTGGCCTTCACCTCTCTCTCTCTCCTTGTCACCAGAAGCATAACTGAATCTTGCCTGGCTTGGTTTCCCATTGTTACTGCAAATTTTTAATGTCTAGAAGCATCTCCCCAGTTCCCTCAATTGCCCGCTCCTGCATCTCCACGACACCCCACCCTCCTGCCCTCAGTGTTTCCTCAGTCCTGTGAGCTTCAGGCCCTCCCTTTCTCCCCCGACTCTGCCACCCCAGCCAAGCATCGCCAAGCTGTCTTGGTGTTCCTTTGGCAACACTGTCTCTGGTGTTGGGCTGCTTTGCCCAATTCCAGTAGCCACTGTTCTCATTTTTCTTCATTAGGACTATGTGGATTGTTTCTCCTGATCTTGGAAGGGAGCCTTTCTCTTCTCCTTTAAGCTTTCTACACACTGCTCCTACCCTCATCTTTTGGGAGCTCGGTTCAGATTTTGTCATCCCCTTGCTTGGCTACCTTCACTATGTCCACACTAATGTACCTTCTTATTCTCAACACATCTGGGCATCTCATTACCACATGATCACTTTCCTTTACCACCCTTCCTTCCATCAGGTAATCCAGGCTTCCCAAGTTCCCAGTTCCCTTTTTGTTTTTTGGTTTTTTTTTTCATTTTTTATTAAATTTTTTATTCATTTTTACATACCAACCATAGATCCCCCTCTCTTCCCTCCTCCTGCCCCTTCAGCCTTCCCCTCCGCCAGCCCACCCCCTCATTCCCTCCTTAGACAAGGTAAGGCCTGCCATAGAGAGTCAGCAGAGCCTGGTACATTCAGTAGAGGCAGGTCCAAGCCCCTCCTCCTGTATCAAGGCTGTGCAAGATGTCCCACCATAGGTAGTGGGCTCTAAAAAGCCAGCTCATGCACCAGATATGGGGCCTCTTAAGCAGATCAATCTATACAACTGTCTCAATTATGCAGAGGGCCTAGTCCAGTCCCATGGAGTCTCCACAGGTGTTGGTCTAAAGTTCATGAGTTCCCACTAGCTTGGTGTGGTTGTGTCTGTAGGTTTCCCCATCATAATCTTGATGCCCCTTGCTCATAGAATCCCTCTTCTCTCTCTTTGACTGGACTCCTGGAGCATGGCCTAGTGCTTGGCTCTGGATCTCTGCATCTGCTTCCATCAGTTACTGGATGAAGGCTCTATGATGACAGGGTATTCACTAATCTGATTACTGGGGTAGGCCAGTTCAGGTACCCTCTTCACTATTGCTAGTAGTCTAAGCTGGGGTCATCCTGTGGATTCCTGGGAACTTCCCTAGTACCCAGTTTCACCCTGTCCCCATGATGTCTCCCTTTGTCATGGTATCTCTTTCATTGCTCTCCCACTCCATCCCTGTTCCAGTTCAACCATCCCGTTCCCTTATGTTCTCCCCAGTTCCCTTAATCAAAACAAACCATTCTTTCTGCTGTCATTTCCACTTGTTCAAAACATATGCACCTGAGAGCATCCAGTTGTGACATCTTGTAACTGTTGAGTACAATTTCAACACGAAAGAACAGAGACTAGATTACAATTGCCTTGGAGCCTGTTTCTAAGCTGCTCATGGTGGAAGTTGTTCTGCATCATAGCTTACATGGGGTCCCTTACACCATTTGCTCTGTGTACCCTCTAGCTGGCTTTGTCATAGCCTGGATTAAATAGCTCAGGTTTTAAATGAGATACCTGACTGCAGTGGCTGGAGAGTGAGCCTGTAAGGTTAATTTTAATAATGACCCATTGAGTCTATATCGGGAATAAATACATCTTGCTCGTGACATTTCTCTCAAAGTATTCATACACCAGATTTCCCCATAAAAACAAAGTGTGACTCCACATTTATGTTGGAAGATAAAAATTAAATAAAAGACTAATGACTTAAAACTCATATATTGCTTTGTCCAAGATGACTTCCTAGTACTACTTGATTAGGAGTTATTACAGGGTAGGGGGAATCTGAATTATATTCATATCTTGAAATCTAGAGGACTATGCAGTTTTCCTATTTCATCACATGATTTTGGTTGAAAGCTACAAGAAGTAAAATAATTATGCCACTATTACATCTTACCCCTAACCTACAGTTTTGAGAATAATGCAGCTACCCAATAGCTTGTTTTGCCTTTCAGTTGTATATCGAGACTTATTGGAGATCTGGTGGCTTGAAGCTAAAAGGGGAATGGGAATCTCTTAATTATTGCTTATGATAAAATCTAACATTTTTTTTCTGAGTATTGGAGAGGCTCTGTGATGCACTTCACAGCCTTTATAACTTGGGAGCATGGCTTTCCCACTTACTTCCTTATAGCCAGTTCTCATTTGCAACAATGGTTCTAAAATCAATAAACACTGAAATGGTATTGGGGCATTTATCCAGTTTATCAAATTAGGATAGACAGCCGGGCGGTGGTGGTGCACGCCTTTAATCCCAGCACTCGGGAGGCAGAGCCAGGCGGATCTCTGTGAGTTCGAGGCCAGCCTGGGCTACCAAGTGAGTTCCAGGAAAGGCGCAAAGCTACACAGAGAAACCCTGTCTCGAAAAACAAAACAAAACAAAACAAAACAAATTAGGATAGACAGGAATAAAAGTGAACCAACTTTTCCTTAAACTTTATCAGTTAAAAAGTATCTAAGGACTACTGTCTACTCTTGGTCAATTTCAACTGCACTTAAGTAGCTAATAAACAAAGTTTATTGCCCAAAGTTCTGGAAGGTGGTAGTGGGTACCATCTGGGAAGGACTTTCTCATAGATGATGGCTTCTTGCTGAGCCTCCACAAGGTGGAAGGGATGAGCAAGCTTCTTCAGAACACATTTCTGAGGACTAATTCCATTCATGAGGATGAAGCCTTGATGACCGAGTAAGTTCACAAACACCACACCCAGTGACACCATCATGTCTGTGACTAAGATTCAATATATGAAACATGGAGGGCAGGTCACCAATATTCAGCACAGCAATCATAGAGTCATCTGCTAATAGACATGGAAAAGAGCAGTATGGGGTGGGGAAGGGTGCATTATATATACCTTTAACTTAGAACATAATGGATACACAATCAGATAAGCTCAGCAGATGGTTTAGGTCAGTAGTCTACTCATAGCAGCTGAAGCTGTAATACTTCATCAGCATCATAGTCTCCCTTGTAGGGCGTGGAAGTAAGACAAGGAAATACAAAATGTGCCGATAAGAGGCAGGAAGGAGGGTCAAGAGTGATGTAGCTATGGTGTTCATATATGAAGTTCCCAAAAATATAAAGTTAAAAACAATGTGCCAATGGAGTATATGAAAGCAGCGACATTAGGTCACCACTTTGTCTCCTTTTCAGACCCTTCTTTGAAGTACTTGGCATTCAATTTTCTCTTCCCTCCGAAACTCTCCTGTGGGTCTCATTTAGACTCTCGATTTTCCATTTTCTTTGTACTTCTTAAATTCACCTTCGCTTTCCATTTTCCTCCCTTTTCTTCCCCGCTCCATAAGCTGATGTGTATCAAAGGTTGATTTGTGCTTTTTTCCCCCTTTCGTTTGCTAGTATAACTTCTGCTGCCTTAAGACTAGGTGTCAATGCACAAACATCTAGTCTTATCATCCACATTCTACCTCCTCGCTCATACCCTCACTCTTACTTGCTCTGACTAGTGCTGCTCTGTGGAAACCTGGTCTGGGATCCACTATCCTTACCTATACACTGCATGGATTGGCAAATTTCCATGAGAGTAGAGTGTGTAAGGTTTTGCATACCAGGCATACTCTGTATGTTTTTGCTCTTCAACAACCCTGTGAAACTAAAGCCATTCTCAACTTCTCAGCCACAGAAAAACAAGCCATTAATAGAAGTTCACCAAGAGATGGAGTTGTGCTGGCTCCTTGCTAGAACAATGCAGACTCTCCTTGATGACACACAGAGAGAATCATATCACTCATTTGAATACAAACTATGGTGATGTTTTCCTACAGTTCAGTCTGAAAACCCATTCATTCTTTATGAATGTTTCCTGACAACCAAACTCACCTGACCTTGTTTTCATTTCCCAGTTCCCTACATGTTTTCATATGTGGAGCACTCTTATTTACCATATTCAACACCAGATTCTCCCTCATTCCCCTCCTCCTTCTCTTCTTGCCCCCCTCTCCTGTCTGTCTCTCTCTCTCTCACATACACACACACACACACACACACACACACACACACACACCTGGAATACATTTAACTCTTAACACCCATTTTATAACTCTTATCTCCATTGTCATATATTCATATATAATATCTATATTTACATATAGATATATAAACATTCTATATAAGCTCTTAAGAACCAAATCTACATTTTATCCATTATTCCATTTTCCCTATACTCACTCAGGCCTAATTGTGCATAGTCCCACAGTATATACATAGCAGATATTCAATAAATACTTGTTTACTGGATTTCTGTATGAAACAATTCAGGCTGGGAAGAACGCTTGGAATCCACATAGTTCATAAAATCTCTGCTAACAAGAGCATATCTCCTTGGGGAGTTGCAGATTTGGTTTCTGACCTAGATTTGATTCAGGCCATCTGTTTGAGTCTTTTGACCTGCGGGAAACCATCTAATCTGGTGATTGTGAGGAGCAAGCTCTAGAAGCAGACAAACCTGGACTCCATCCTGGCTTCATTGCTATAGTGGCTTACCCAGTTTCTCAGGATCTCAGCTTTAAAACAGTGACAATAATCTCACTGGGTTCTACAATCTGTTATATTTCATTTTGATCCAGATCCTGTTTTGATTTTTTTTTCCAAACTCAGTAAGACAAACATCAATCTACTAGAAGATTAAGGATTCCCTGAGGGCTCTTCAAGTCCAATAACCCCAACCAAATACAAAGCTAAAATGTATCCAGGTATTGCATGTCTTCCTGTGCTCTGCAAAAGATTCCTGGTCCCTGGAGATGATGAGTCTCCCCTAGACACTAGGTAAGACAAGAGAGGACCGTTTTCTATGCCTTACAGATGAATCTCTGGATGCCCAAATCCCATCAACCTCCTACACAGGGAAACTATTTCAATGAGAGCAGAAGATGGTGCTGGTATTCAAGGGCAAGTCTCTGTGTTTAGGAAAATTAGGGCAACTCTACTCTTCCTTTCGCAGATTCATTAAAGCCAAGTAAGCATGACCTCTAAAACAGTCCCATTTCCTACTGAAGATAGGTCTGAAATATGTGGGAAGCAAACCCAAATCCCCAAATGTCTATTGCTTACAAAAATATGTGCACGTAAGACTCTTATTAACAAGGCTGGTTAGTGTGGCCTGGAAGATTGGAGCCTCAACATCATGTAAATGTTCCCAGGGACCATCAGTACTCCCCCCCTGGATTGTTGGGAGAGTTAAGAGTCAGCATGTTTAAAGAATGTTAGCAAAGTGTGTGACTCCTAGGATGCATTCAGTTACTAATGTCATTACAGTTGTTCAATGAGTCACTACGGAGACTAATCAAAATATATGCCCAGATGTTTCCATTTCCCCTTGATTTTCCCCAGTCCTGACACCAGTGATCTGTCACATCATCATGCTCTCTCCTTTCTCCTTCGTCCTCTTAATAGACAAGTTATAAGAAATGTAGGTCACCTCTAGATGACAAGAAAAGAAGCAAGTTGAACCTTCATTAGAGAAGAACCGAACCACTAACTGAGAGACAGAGTCTTAGAGTGGCCGTAGTTAGAAATTTGACTTTGGCCCACTGCCAAGGCAACCGATCACCACCACTGCACAAAATGGTTTAAATATGTAATGGCATTGTGGCACAGATCTCAGACTTTTACCTACACTGGATAATTTTAACAACACATCCAATAATGACTCCACACATTACTTGACTTTATAGGTTTTGTAATTACAGATTTTGTAATCTGTAAAGTCAAATATTGAAGCCCCACAGCCACAGGAGAAGGCTCCATTCTGAAATGAAATGGACATAATGCTCCAATGACCCAATGTTGTTCTGGTCCCTATTGACAGAACACAGGTCCTTAAAAAGAAATAAATAAAACTTGCTTTTCAACACAGAGCCAAATCCTAATTTTGCACATACTTTGGATATGAGCATTCAATTCTTAGAAAAATGTACAATTCCCTTCTAATTTGAGCCAGCCTGTTCACACACAAAATTCCTTTTACCATCATTCAATTTTATTCACTTTTTGCAACACTTTGAGCAGCCTCCAGATAAGGAAAACTATTCTTTACCTCTGCAACAAGTAAAAGACAGTGAAAACCTTTTGAACTTTTACTACAAAAATGCCTTACTCTCCTCACATAAGGAGTTATTTCCAGTTATTTATTTATTTGTGATATTAACTCCTAGTAGTTTTAGTTTCTTTGAAAATCTGGGAAGGAAGTGATTTTGACCTTATGTATATGAGTATTTTGTGGATGTATACCATTTAGTTTATTCATTATCAAACAATGTAGTATGAGACTGACAGATCACCATAAGTGGCTGGTTCAAGGTACTCATTTCAACTTCTGTGTATTTACAGACACTAGGGCATACCTATCCTTACCCTCATAGTCCAGAGCATTAGTTGTCTTTCTTGTCTTACGCTACGGTGTGCCTGCCTTTGTTTCTCTTGTGCCCCTTGTAGGAAGGCAACTGTGGCTTCCTTGACTGTCATATATCCTGGCCCAAGGAGAAACTGCTACCCATAAAAGACAGTCAAATATCTATGAAGTGAGCACATTTATTCATGTTGTCAAGTTAGTTGACACATTCCATGTTTTCTGGATGAAGCCATTGAACAGCCATCTTACCTTCAGAACAATTTCTAGTAGCTCACCCAACCGTCCCATGTAGCCTGGAAATCCCCACTGGTCAGAATCTAATGGATCCCGGCTCTGTCACCTGTCCCTCCTCTGACACAGAACACAATCAGAATGATTGGGTTTCAGTATTTTAACTTAAAAATGAAGGAAATGCTCTTAACCCTCTACCAGTTAATTCACCAAGTTAATTCACCACAGTATGGATCCAAGACTTCAAAGCACTGGTGATGCGTGTCTTCAATCGCAGCATTTGGGAAGCAGAAGCAGGAGGATTGCATAAGTCACAAGCCAGCCAGGTCTATATAGCGAGTTCCAGATCAGTAGGACTGTCACAACACAAAGTTCCTGAAACCACAAGTTCATCCACAGACTTCTACCCCATTTATAATTATCCAGTGTACTCATTCTTTTCCTTCTCTTGGTTTGTGTTTTATTGAGACAGGGTTTCTTGGTGTAACCTTGACGGTCCTGGGACTCGCTCTGCAGACCAGACTGGCATCGAACTCACAGAGATCTGCCTGCCCAGTGCTGGGATTAAAAGTGTGCACCACCACCACCCAACCAGTATACTCATTCTTAACAAATCTTAATTGTTTGGAGTTTTCATTGCTAGCCATTGAAAGTGTCCAGGAAATGCTATTCCAAAACCTATTGCTTTCATATGTTGACCAAAATACTTGAAAACAGAAATATGCAAATCTTGCTAAGCCCCTCTCTAGTTGCTTACAGATAAATAGGCCCTGCAAAGAACCACCACCACTAAAATACTATGAAAATTAACCCTCATCAAGAACTTAGAGGCAGAAAGGAAAGAAACTCACCAGAGACTCAGATAGGCCTTGCACAAACCATCTTCTGCCTTTCTCAACCTCTGGGTCACAACCCTGTTGTTGGTTTTTATGGGGAGGGAGCACCCCACTCCCAAATAAATCACACCCGGAGGCTTATCCTTAATTGTAAATGCCTGGCCTTAGCTTGGCTTGTTTCTAGCCAGCTTTCCTTAATTTAAATTATCCTATCTACCCTTTTGCCTCTGGACTTTTTCCTTTCTCTGCTTCTGTATACCTTTCTTCTCTTACTCCATGGCTTGCTGTGTAACTGGGTGCCTGGCCCCTGGTGTCCTCCTCCTTCTCTGGCTACTTCTCTCTTCCATCCATATTCCTCCTTCTATAGCTTCTTTCTGCCTGCCTGCCCCACCTATCCTTTCTCCTGCCTTGCTATTGGCTATTCAGCTCTTTATTAGACCATCAGGTGTTTTAGACAGACACAGTATCACAGCTTCACAGAGTTAAACAAATGCAACATAAACAAAAGTAGCATACCTTAAAATAATATTCCCTAACACAATCATTTTTGGGGGGTCACATATTAGATATCCTTCATATCAGATATTCATATTACAATTCATAATAGTAGCAAAATTACAGTTACGAAGTAGCAACATAATAATTTTGTGGTTGGGGGTCACCACAACATGAAGAACCGTATTAAAGGGGCCACAGCATTAGGAAGGTTGAGAACCACTACCCTAGACCATTTCCTCTGAAGATACAATCCCCCAACACACACCAGTTTTCTGACTTCAGCAAGGGAGTGAGTCAACAGAGCCTTGTCATTTTTTTGGTGGTCCTGCCTAATTATTCTCCTCCAGGAATACCTCTGCTATCATGATAAGTATGTGTAGGAAAAAAGTCAAAGATAGGGTCTGTTCTATAGACCGAAATCCTTTTGCCTTCTCCACTGGAAATAATTCTAGTGGTTTCCCATGCCCTCCTCCCAGCGTATAACGGGAGCTGTCCTTCACAGCTTCTCTCACTAAAATAGAACTCAAAATGATTAAAAAAAAAAAAAAAAAAAAA
>CABHPH010045257.1:0-12398 GCA_902168325.1 Peromyscus nudipes | reverse complement strand
ATCATAGCCACTCCCTTAACATGCACACTCACACAGACATACATAAATATTCTCAATATATAAATACAACCTGCTTAGTCTATACAGTGTTACATGTATGTATAAAATTTCAGTGCTGAGCATTTGGTATTTGATGACCTATTCAGTGGCTCTTCCCTGGGAAAGACTATTACTCACAATCTCAGCATTCTTTGGTTTTTTGTAGTTCTCTGTCTATGGGTGGGGACTCAAAAGACTTGGCCCTTCCTTGTTACCATGTCTAATAATAACATCCTTATTTATATCTTGTTTAAGAAGCCACATTAATGATACTTCATGGGTATCTCTATAACATTAGTAGAACCTGCATTTACATGGCTAATTTCCTATTCCTCTGGCTCTTGCAATCTTTTCAACCTTCCTTCCCATTGCGATCCAGGAGCCTGTAGTTCAAGTCTGTTTAGATTAATCAAATGGGTCTAAGCACCACAAGATCTCTTGTTCTCCTCAATTTGATTTGATGTCCTTCTCTATAATGGTCTCCATCTATTGTGAAACACATTTCCAGGATGAGGGGTGAGACCTATACGTTTCTGTAGTTTAAGGACAAATATTTACAATGTGGTTAGGATCCTAACATAGACTGTGGAGTCCAGCTCCAAGGCTACAACAAGGTTATAGGCAATGTTCCTCATAGGCCCTGTCTATGAGTCTCCTCTATCAGATAGGTTGTCATCTGGTGGGTTGGCCTTGTAATTGTCAGCTGTTATCTACTGGATCTCCCTGTGGACCCCATGGGGAATCATGCTGGTTTAGTAAAGTGACAGTACCAGATTCTCCTTAAATCCACGACTTCACTACTTCTGGGTAGTTGGCTAGGTTTGCAGCACCAGGCATTTTTCCCTGTCTAAAGGAAAAAATTTCCAAATTCTGTTTATGCAGTCATTATTAGCCTGAAACCAAACACAAACAAAATCCAACAAAATGTGATGTTTATGTATATATATGAAAATCTATTATATACATGCATATATACACATATATACATATATAATAAATTTTCTTTTCTATCACTAACTAGGAGAAAGTTATGTTGCTTGTAGGGAAACATATGCAAAGAGACAGTTACATAAATTGAATAAAACCAGTCATAGAAAATCAGAGAATTATAAGTGAATAATCTAGTTATGGAAAAAAAAGTGTTACAGGTTACATAAAGGTACTACCTGCTAAGCCTGAAAAGTTGGTTTTACCACCAAGACCCACATGGTATAAGGAGAAAACTAACTCCTGTCAGTTTTCTTTGGCAATCAAACACACACCATGATATTCTGTCCCAAACACACAAAATAAATAAAAAAAACTTAATAAAACACAGTAAATAATATTGTACAATCCCTACTGTGTTCAGTTGTTTATATACTACATTACAGAACAAACTTCTCTGTATATTCATTTCCTGTAAAATACCAAGATCGTGGATTGTGAAAGAACATACTTAGAGATGAATTAAAAGATATCTAATCCTGTCAACTTGCATATAATTTCCAGACTAAAACATAGAATTCTATCTCAATATTTGATTTTGAAACATGCTATATAGTTTCAAATATTCCAAAATAGTTCCAATAGGCCAGCCTCACAGCAGGCTTTGTGTTACCTGGCACTTACAATATCTCTGCTTCCTCTTCTGTGATGTTCTCTGAGCAAAAAATGAAAGACCTGTGGTTTAGATGTATCCGCTGGAGCTGGGCTACCCACAATCTGTTGATCTGCTGTGAGTCAAATTGTGGTTTTGCTGTGCTTGTTCCAGAGTCAAGTTGTGATTTTGCTATCCTGTTCAAATTTAATGTACAGAGAAGTTTCCTTGATGAGGGATATTAGCTACATTTATCAGTGAACTAAGAATAAGACTAAGTAAGGACTATGCTTCCCTTGGAAAGTTGCATCTGATGTGTGATAAAGTATTTCCTGGGGACACACAACACCCATCTCTACTCATCCCAGGTAGGAATCCCAGGATGGACCCAAGTATAGATACCTCCAAAGTCCTGAGTTTTATTGGTGTTATTTAGAGCAATAAAGGTGAGGGGTTACTTACAAGAGCAGAAATGATTCAAAATCTGATTTATCATCAGAACCCACCCCAGCCTGTGAGACAACTCAAAAAAGCTACAAATCTGGAGCACACTGGACAGCCTTCAGTCAGATCAGCAGGTTAGAGAGTGTCTTTACAAGTCATTCATTTGGTCTGATGCTGTTCCGTTCGATTCTGCTTTTTTTGTCTCTTCCGGGTCGCCGGCCTTGTCTCAGTGGTTTTGTTTTTTGGTTTGTTTGTTTGTTTGTTTTTTGCAGATTTGCTTGTCTGAGGGGGATTCTCAGCTTTTATTGTTTATGGCAGAAGAGAGGGACCTTATGAATCAGGTTAATGTCAGGGACTTTCTGCTATTTTGAGTTGTCTACCTTCCTGCTTGAGGTGGATTGAATGAAAATGGGCATCACAGTCTCGTAGAGGGTGGCACTATTAGGAGATAGGACCATGTTGGAGTAAGTATGGCCTTGTCGGAAGAATTGTGTCAGTGGAGGTGGGCTTTGAGGTTTCACATGCTAAAGCCAAGATCAATATGCCTTTCCCTTCATGCTGCCTTCCAATCTGAATTTAAAACTCTTGGCTCTTTCTCTAGCACCATGTCTGCCTATGTGCATCCATTCTTCCCATCATGATTATAATGCTCAAGACCTTTGCACTTAGAAGCCATCCCCAATAAAATGTTTTCCTTTATAAGCGTAGCCATGGTCCTGGTGGTCTTTTCACAATGATTGAAACCCTTGATAAGACACTGCTTAAGAACCTTCCCTGCAGAATGAAAGAGTTCAATCACAGAGGAAAATTATCCTCAACAGCAGCAGTACAGTCTCTCTAAGATCCACGACTTTAGTAGCACAAGGGTTCTGCAACATATATTAAATAATGCTGCCAGGAGAGTTTCAGTGAGCGCATGCCAAATACTTGTCCAGAAGTCAACATTGCTAACACTGTTGATCAGAGAAAAAGTGGCCTGACTGTGGCCTCTGGGGACAAAGATGCTATGTTAGTGAAAAGAGGAACTGTGCTGAGCTGCATTCAGTAACCCTGGCTATCCCATTTCCATTGACCAGGTCATCAACATCATCTTCTGTGTCAGGATCACAGGTCTCTTGACACTGGATGCTGTACTCTACCTAGAATCCAGAAGTCTATAGGCCTGGACCTATGTGGTCACTAGTATCTGTTCTTTCCAAACAGAAACCAAATCCTAACAGTCTTGGGAGGCATGAGGCACCAACTCTAGTGAAACTGGTTTTGGAGGACCTATATTTTAGAAACTATGTTTTCTTCCTCCTCCTCCTCCTCCTCCTCCTCCTGCTTTTTCTCCTTTTCATCCTCTTCATCACATCAAACTGAATTCTAAACTTACCCACTTATCTTTATGCCCTTCTTCAACCATGACTCTAGCCAAGATACACTTCAGCACTCACATTTCAGGTAACCACAGTTTTATCAGTCTCTGTTTCTCACAGGGCATCTGTACAGTCCTCAGCTTTAAAGACTTCTATAATCCATTTAACAATGCTCCCTTCCTCCAATACGAAATCACAAGATGCTGTAAAAGCATCATTCTGAAAATACATTCAACCATCTCCGTGGAACACACACCTTGCAATTATTCCTGACGCTTCAAGACTTCACTAGCCACTAAAATACAGGAGGAATCACTTATATGGTTTGATACCAAGAAGCTGAAGAGAGACTCCATGTTCTTGGCATTCTCAAAATTAGCTGGAAACCCCTAATACCAAGGTAATTAAAACTCAGGCAGAGCCCTGCGCTCAACTTCTTGTAGCACTCATGAGACCCCCCCTGAGCTCTTCATGAATTCTGTGGGATGATTGTTTATTTTCAGATTATATTTCAGGAACCAGTTCTGTATCTTCTGACTGGCACATTATTGATAATTTTGAGAAGCACTTGGAAACTTACACAGTACACAAGCTCCTCTGCAGATAATCTACAGTCCACATACAGACACTGTCAGTGAATTTGTAGATGAAATAATAACTTCCCACTGAGATGAGGTTATTAAATTCCAAACATATATGTGACACTCCATTGAACATCTTCATACAGCAACTCAGCATGCAATTCCTGGACAGCAAGCACTCAAAGGTAGGTACTTGTAGGAGGCAGTAGTAGGATATATGTTATTCTAATATTTCTAATATCTTATATAACTCGTTCAAGGAAAATTGCAGATTTATATTCCATTATTCATTCAGATCTGGGTATTGTGGTAGCTACACATTTGAAATCTTCAGGGCTGAAGTGAAGGAGTGAGTTCAAGTATGGTATGTTTGTGTGTCTGTCTGTATGTGTATATGTGTTTGTGTGTGTGTGTGTGTGTGTGTGTGTGTGTGTGTGATATGTACTTTTCACACATCTGCTTAAGCTTTAAAATCTCTCTCATTAGCTTCCATTGATGAGCTGATCCACCATTTCTGGTTCCTCATAGCTTTTGTATAGATATGTGATCTCTGATATTTTCTGCTGCCTGTGAACAGAACCACATTAATTGAAAAAAATTAATAAGCTGTGCATGTCTCTGACAACTGCTCAAATTAATTCATAAAGATACCCATCAAGACAGGCAGAATCATGAGTATGACATCAATACATAAAATATGAAATAACTATGTGTGTGATATGATGTAGGGCCTTTGAGAAATCCTGGCCACATTAAATTACTTGCACTGAATACTCAGCCTCCACGGCCATCCTGTGCACACCATTCATTTGAAAAGAAGGTTTGATTTGTTCAAATGGGTGCAAGAAAATAATCACATAAACAAAACTCTGTGTGTCTTAGAATATAGTAATATAAGTCTTTACTTGTGGCTTAGAATATACTACTGTAAGCAAGGAAACAGACAGAGAGAGGGGAGAGGAAAGGATCGACAAACAGATAGATGGATGTGAGGAAGAGTGAGAGAGAGTATACACATCTTTTAGAAAATCCTATCATATTACCAGCTTGCTCCTTGCACATAGTCAGAACAGAACCTCCTTTGTCTTCCTTATAACAGCCCTACCAGAAATTGTCCTCATTTATACAGTACTGAAGATGTGACCATCAGACACAGACCATCTTGCACCAATTGCAGGAAGAAATGGGTAGACGCCAGTGCAAAAATACATACAAAAACATAAAGAGTAATATGACACCACCAGAACCTAGTGGTTCTACAACAGCAAGACTTGAACATCACAACATACAAAAAGCAGGAGAAAATGACTTTGAAAAAAAGCTTTATGCAGATGTTAGAGGCCTTTAAAGAGGTAATGAAGAATTCCCTTAAAGAAATCGAGGGACGGTGGTGGCGCACACCTTTAATCCCAGCACTTGGGAGGCAGAGCCAGGCGGATCTCTGTGAATTCGAGGCCAGCCTGGGCTACCAAGTGAGCTCCAGGAAAGGCGCAAAGCTACACAGAGAAACCCTGTCTCGAAAAACTAAAAAAAAAAAAAAGAAAAAGAAAAAAAAAGAAATCGAGGAAAAGACAAACAAAAAATGGAAGAAATCAATAAATCCCTTAAAGAAATCCAAGGAAACCATGAAAAAGCAATCAAACAGGTGAAGGAAATGGTTTAAGACTTGAAACTTGAAATAGAAACACTGAAGAAGACACAAACTGAGGGAATGCTGGAAGTGGAAAATCTAGAAAACAAACAGGAAACACAGATACAAGCAAAACCACAGAATACAAGAGATGGAAGAGAGAATCTCTGGTGTAGGGGATACAATAGAGGAAATAGATTTATCCGTCAAAAAAAACACTAAAGCCAAAAAAGTCATAACACAAAACATCCAGGAAACCTGTGGCACCATAGAAAGGCCAAACCTAAGAATCATAGGGATAGAAGAAGGAGAATACCTACACAAGGGCACAGAAAATATATTCAACAAAGTCATAGAAGAAAACTTTCCCAGCCTAAAGAAGGAAATGCCTATGAAGATACAAGAAGGTTACAGAACACCAGGTAGACTAGACCCTCAAAAAAAGCCCCCTTACCACATAATAATCAAACCACTAAATATACAGAATAAAGAAAGAATATTAAGAATAGCAAAGAAAAAAGGCCAAGTGACTTATAAATCAAACCCATGAGAATAACACTGACTTCTCAGTGGAGACTCTGAAAGGCAAAAGGTCCTGGAAAGACATTATGCAGACACTTAGAAGCAACAGATGCCATCCCAGAATACTATACCCATCAAAACTTTCAATCACCATAGACAGAGTACACAAGACAAAACCAGATTTAAACAATACCCCCCAATCTAGCCCCACAGGAAGCACTAGAAGGAACAATTCAACCTTAGGAAGTTAGATGCACCCTTGAAAACACAGGCAATAGATAGCCCCACAGCAGCAAATCCAAAAGAAGGGAAATACACACACACACACTACCTCCAAAAAAAACAGGAATTAGCAGTCACTGGTGATTAATATCCCTTAATATTAATGAACTCAGTTTGCCTATTAAAAAAACACATGCTAATACAGTGGATATAAAAACAGGATCCATCCATCTGCTGCATACAAGAAAAACACCTAAACTTCAAAGACAGAGACTACCTCAGAGTAAAAGTTTGAGAAAAGACTTTGAATCAAATGGATTTAAGAAACAAGACGGTATAGCTAACCTTTTATCTAACAAAATAGACATCAAAATAAAATCACTCAAAAGAGATGGGGAAGGACATTACATATTAGTCACAGGAAAAAAATCTATCAAGATCAAATCTCAAGTCTGAACATTTATGCCACAAATAGTAGGACATAAATATATTTAAAAGAAACAACACTAAAACTTAAATTATACATCAAATCTCACAAACTAATAGTGAAAGACTTCAGCACCCCAATTTCATCAATGGACAGGTCTGCCAGACAAAAAATTAACAGAGAAATAAGGGAACTAACAGATGTTATGACTCAAATGGTCTTAATAGATATCTACATAACATTCCACCCTAACACAAAAGAATATACATTCTTCAGCACCCCACAGAACACTCTAAAAGTGACCACATACTCAGTCACAAAGCAAATCTCAACAGACACAAGAAAATTGGAATAACCTGCTATATTTTGTCAGACCACCATGGCTTAAAGTTACAATTCAACAAGAACATAATTTACAGAAAGCCTACAAACTCATGGAAACTTAATAATGCTCAACTGAATCACCAGTGGGTTGAAGAAGAAATAAAGAAAGGAAATAAAGATTTCCTAGAATTCACTGAAAATGAATGTACAGCACACCCAAACTTATGGGACACTATGAAAGCAGTGCTAAGAGGAGAATTCATATTCCAGATGAAGAAGCTGGAGAAATCTCACACCAGCAGTTTAACAGCACACGTGGAAGCTCTAGAACAAGAAGCACCAAAGCCACCCAGGAGGAAGAGACACTAGGATGCACCCAAATTAGGGGCTGGAATCACTAAATAGAAATAAAGGAAACAGTACTAAGAATCGATGAAATAAAGAGCTGTTTATTTGAGAAAATCAACAATATAGACAAACCCTTATCCAAACAAACCAAAAGGCAGAGAAAGAATATCCAAATTAACAAATTCAGAAATGAAAGAGGAAACATAACAACAGACAATGAGGAAATCCAGAGAATTCTCAAGTCATGCTTTAAAAACCTATACTCTGCAAATTTAGAAAACCTAAAACAAATGGAAATTTTTCTGGATAAGTACTATATATCAAAATTAAATCAAGACAAGATAAACAATTAAAATATACCTATAAGCCCTAATGAAATACAAATAGTCATTAAAAGTCTCCCAACCAATAAAAACCCAGGGCCAGGTGGTTTCAGTTCAGAATTCTACCAGTATTTTAAAGAAGAGCTAATACTAATATTCTTCAAATTGTTCCACATAATAGAAACAGAAAGAACATTACCAAACTCTTTTTATGAGGTTACAATTACCCTGATACCCAAATCATACAAAGATGCAACACAGAGAATTACAGACTAAACTCCCTCATTAACATTAATACAAAAATACCCAATAAAATACTGGCAGACATAATCCAAGAACACATCAAAAAATTATCCACCAAGACCAAGTAGGTTTCATCCCAGGGATGCAAGGATGATTCAACATATGAAAATCTGTCAATATAATACACCATATAAACAAATTGAAAGAAAAAAACATAATTATCTCATTAGATTATGAAAAAGCCTTTGACAAAATCCAACATCCCTTCATGATAAAGATCTTAGAGAGATCAGGAATACAAGAAACATACCTAAACATAATAAAAACAAAATAAATGCAATTTACAGCAAGGCAACATCCAACATCAAATTAAATGGAGAGAAAATCAAAGTGATTCCACTAAAGGCAGGAAAAAGGCTGTCTACACTCCCTGTATCTGCTCAATATAGTATTAAAAGTTCTAGCTAGAACAATAAGACAACAAAAGAGGATACAAAATGGAAAAAAAGAAGTCATACTTTATCTATTTGAAGATGATGTGATAGTATACATAAGTGACCCCAAAAATTCTATCAGGGAACTTGTCAAGCTGATAAACACCTGCAATATAGGACTCAAAGTTCTAGCTAGAGCAATAAGACAACAAAAGGAGATCAAGGGGATACAAATTGGAAATGAAGAAGTCAAACTGTCACTATTTGCAAACTATATGATAGGGTACATAAGTGACCCCAAAAATTCTACCAGGGAACTCCTCAAGCTGATAAACACCTTCAATAATGGAGTGGGATACAGGATTAATTCTAAAAAAAATTAGAGACCCTCATATATACAAATGATAAATGGGTAGAGAAAGAAATTAGAGAAACTGCACCCTTTACAATAGCCACAAATAATATAAAATAACTTGGAGTAACTCTAACAAAGCAGGTGAAAGTCCTGTATGACAAGAACATTAGGATCTTGAAGAAAAAAATTGAAGAAGATGTCGGAAAATGGAAAGATCGCCCATGTTCATGGATAGGTAGGATTAACATAGTAAAAATGGCAATCCCACCAAAAGCAATCTACAGATTCAATGCAATCCCCATCAAAATCCCAACACAATTCTTGACAGATCTGGAAAAACAATACTCAACTTTATATGTAAAACCAAAAACCCAGGATAGATTTTTAAAAATTACTCTACAAAAAAGACACTTCTGGAGGCATCACCATCCCTACCACAAGCACTACTATAAACCTATAGTAATAGAAAAAAAACAGCTTGATATTTGCATAAAAACAGACATGTGGACGAATGGAATCAATTTGAAGACACTGACATTAATCCACACACCTATGAACACCTGAATTTTGTCAAAGAAGCCAAATGTTTACAATGGGAAAAAGAAAGCATCTTCAACAAATGATGCTGGAATAACTGGATGTAAACATGTAGAAGATTGCATATAGATCCACATATATCACCATATACAAAACTCAAGTCCTAGTGGATCAAAGACCTCAATATAAATCCAGTTACACTGAACATGGTAGAAGAGAAAGTAGCTAGACTTTTCCTACTCCTGCCTGCCCATGGTCAGGACAAATCTCTCTCACCTGCCAGTCCCACAGCTGCTCAGACCCAACCAAGTAAACACACAGAGACTTATATTACTTATAAACTGTATGACCATGGCAGGCTTCTTGCTATCTGTTCTTATATCTTAAATTAACCGATTTCTATAAATCTATACCTTTCCACATGGCTTGTGAAATACCAGTATCTTACATGTTGGTACTCATGGCGGCAGCTGGCAGCATCTCCTCACTCAGCCTTCCTGTTCCCAGAATTCTCTTCTCTGCTTGTCCCGCCTATACTTTCTGCCTGGCTACTGGCCAATCAACATTTTATTTATACAGAGAGATATCCACAGCAAGAGAGAGTAGGAAGTAGCCTTGAATGCATTCTCACAGGGAACTACTTCCAAAATATAACACCAGTAGCACAGACACTGAGAGCAACAATTAATAAATGGGACCTTCTGAAACTGAGAAACTTTTGTAAGGAAAAAGACACAGTAAATAAGACAAAACAACAGCCTACAGAATGGGAAAAGATCTTCACCAACCCCACATCTGACAAAGAGCTAATCTCCATAATATATAAAGAATTCGAGAAATTAGACATCAAAATACCAAACAAACCAATTAAAAAATGGGCTACAGAGCTAAACAGAGAATTCTCAACAGAAGTATCTCAAATTGCCAAAAGACATTTAAAGAATTGCTCAATATCTTTATTTATCATGGAATTGCATATGAAATTGACTCTGAGCTACCATCTTACATTTGTTAGAATGACTAAGATCAAAAACAGTGTTGACAGCTTATGTTAGAGAGGATTGGGGCAGGAGGAACACCTTTCCACTACTGGTGGGAGTGCAAAATCACACAGCCACTTTGGAAATCAATATGGTGGTTTCTCAGAAAATTGGGAATCAATTAACCTCAAGACCCAGTGATACCACTCTTGGGCATATACCCAAGGAAGGCTCAATCATACCACAAGGACACTTGCTCAACTATTTTCATAGCATCAGTATTCATAATAGCCAGAAACTGGAAACAACCTAGATGGCCCTCAGCCAATGAATGGATAAAGAAAATGTGGTACATATACACAAGGGAAAATGTGGTACATATACACAAGGGAATATATAGTACATATACATAAGCGGAAATGTGGTACATAAACTAAACAGTAGTAAAAAAAAAAAACAATGGCATCATAAAATTGGAGGCAAATGGATGGAACTAGAAAATATCCTGAGTGAGGCAATCCAGACTCAGAAAGACAAACCAGGTATGTACTCACTCATAAGTGAATACTAGAGGTAAAACAAAGGATAACCAGACTACAAACCACAGCTCCAGAGAAATGAACAAGGAAGACCCTAAGAGGGATTCATGGATTGCCCTGGGAAGGAGAAGAGATGAGATCTCCTGTGTAAACTGGGAGTGGGGGTAGGGGCAATAGAGGGTAGGGGATGGGGGATAAGATAAAGGAATGGGATTGTTGAGCACGAACAGGGAAAGATTGAGAGAGCAATGAAAGAGATGTCTTGACAGAGGGAGACATCATGGGAATAGGGAGAAACCTGGTGCTAGGGAAGTTCCCAGGAATCTGCAAGAATGACCCCAGACTAGACTACCAGCAATAGTGGAAAGGGTGGCTGAGCTGGCCTGCCACTGTAATCAGATTGGTGAATAACCTGTCATCATAGAGCCTTCATCCAGTAACTGAAGGAAGCAGATACAGAGATCCACAGCCTAGTACCAGACTGAGCTCCAGGAGTCCAGTTGAAGAGAGGAAAGAGGGATTCTATGAACAACGGGCATCAAGATTATGATGGGGAAATCTACAGAGACAACTGAACCAAGCTCATAAGAACTGATGAACTTTAGACAACCAGCTGTGAAGCCTGCATGGGACTGGACTAGGCCCTCTGCATAAGCCAGAAAGTTGTGTAGCTTGGTCTGTTTAAGGAGCCTCTGGCGGTAGGATCAGGATCTATTCCTTTTGCATGAGCTGGCTTTTTGAAGCCTATTACCTATGGTAGGATATTTTGCACCAATTTGATGCAGGAGGGAGGGACCTAGACCTGTCTGAACTGAGTGTACCAGGCTTTTCTGACTCCCCATGGGAGGCCTTACCTTTTCAGAGGAGGTGATGGGGGTGGGTTGGGGGTGAAGGCTGAGGTGAGAGTGCAAGAAGGGATAAGAGGGGGGTCTGTGGTTGGTATGTAAAATGAACAAAAAAATTCTTAATAAAGAAAAAAGAAACTTAAAAAATGGAATATACAACTGGCCTGGTGATGGGGTCTCACATCTTTAATCCCAGCACTCAGGAGGCAGAGGTAGGCAGATCTCTGTTGAGTTTAAGGCCAGCCTGGTCGAGAAAGTGAGTTCCAGTACAGCAAAGGCTACACAGAGAAAATTTATCATATATGTGTGTGTGTGTGTGTGTGTGTGTATGTATGTATGTATATTTAAAGTTAGTACTAGAAATAATTATCAAGGAAAGTCACAGCTATACAGTTTGTCCAAAAAACAAGACAGGATAGGAATTGTCTATTCAAATTTGGAGTAGGGGCTAATGCCAAAAGCTCAGCTGCTCTGTGTTTAAAATGGTTAACTGTATGAATGGAACAATGACCCTTAACTAAAGAAAAAATACACTCATTTTAGCAACTAGTACAGGAACAGTTAGGCACTAAACACACTGAGGAACTACAAGTCCTTGGGATTCTATATTTTAAGAAAAAATGGTGGTGTCGCACGCCTTTAATCCCAGCACTTGGGAGGCAGAGCCA
>CABHPH010045252.1:0-31137 GCA_902168325.1 Peromyscus nudipes | reverse complement strand
TTTTTTTTTTTTTTTTTTGGAGCTGAGGACAGAACCCAAGGCCTTGCGCTTGCTAAGCAAGCACTCTACCACTGAGCTAAATCCCCAACCCCAAAAATATTTCTTATATTTAGAAAGCTTTATTCGTGATGATGGCTTAAGGTTTATCTGATTCTGTCAATGATGGTTCTAACTTATTGTCTTTCTATTTATTCAATAGCCTATGCTGAAAGACTATTAACTACTACAATATTGTCAATTTTTAAGATTAGCTTTCTAATAGATTTAAATAGATTCTTCAACTAAATCTTCTCAAAGGCATTCTGATGTTATAATGTGTTGTGAAATTATGAATGGATATAATACAATGCTTTCCAACTTATTCTGCCAAGGAGTCCTGCTCTTGTCCCCAGGAGTGTCTTGTGTGGCCACAGTTCCTTCAAACATTGTTGCAGAATATTTTTTAACTAAGCAAAGATGTGTTGCAATTGTTTAACTGTGCAAAAATGTATTGCATTTGTTTAATTATGTAAAGATGTGTTGCTGTTTTACCTTG
Organism: Peromyscus nudipes; assembly: GCA_902168325.1. Classification (NCBI taxonomy): domain Eukaryota; kingdom Metazoa; phylum Chordata; class Mammalia; order Rodentia; family Cricetidae; genus Peromyscus; species Peromyscus nudipes. Next base: position 30,602 of record CABHPH010045252.1, on the reverse strand, counting down.
CTTTCCTAATGTACCTGATTGATCTAATAAAAAGCTGAACAGCCAATGGTAATGGAGGAGATATAGGCAGGAATTCTGAGTAGAGAGAGTAAGTAGGAGGAGGAATCTAGGCTCAACAGAGACAGAAGGAGTCAGAAGGAGAGGGGGAGACACCAGGGAGACTCAGAGGCTAGCCAGCCAGCCAGCCTGACATGGAGGAAGCAGGAAAGGAGGACATATAGAATGAAAGAAAGGTAAAGATGATGGTTATGATAAATGGCGCTGGTTACTGGCAGAAAAGTCATGGGCCATGGCCACGACTACCAGAGTGACAAAGAGCTTTATTACAAAGGAGGAGGGGATAGGAGGGAGGAGAGCCAGGCCTGGAGAGAAAGAAAGATGGCAGGAGCAGAGCAGTGAGCAGAGAGGGAACAGAGAGAGAGCAGAGAGAGAGAGGGTGGGGGTCCACGTCCAGCTTTTTAAGGCACATACACAGCCGCCAGCACCCCCTGATGACAAAAGACGCAAGATGCCAAGCTGTGCATGTGCCAGAGTGAGGGCAGGATACTAACAAAAAAGCTCAATGCAAAATGTAATTGAATAAAAATAGATTAAACTAAGTTAAAAGAGCTAGTAGACAAGCCTAAGCTAAGGCCAAGTAATCATAATTAATAATAAATCTCTGTGTCTTTATTTGGGAGCTGGTTGGCAAAACAGAGAAAATTCCAGGTATAAAACACAATATGGGAAATGCTGATCCAAGATTTTGGCCAGATTTTTCAAAGAGTATAAACACTGTGGATGAAATCTCTAACTTCATTATAGACTCACTCCTTTGCTCTGCTGCTCTGAAATATAATTAAGCACTTGTGGATAAACTGCTGTTTTTACTTTGACTGGAGACTTACAAATAGGATATAATTTTATGGATATTTTAAACGTTAGTATTAATCCAGCACCTTGCTTATCATATGTAAGTAAGAACAGTTAATAAAAACATGTTAACTGATTCAATAAGTAGGTAGCAGTATTTATAATTGTGATGAAGTTGGGTAATGTTAGAACGAGGAGGAGGCAACTTGTTACTATTGTGCCATTCAAAACTCGTGCAGTAGGAACTGCATATGCAGTGTTTAAACTTCCTGCTACAACCCTTTGCCACTCGTACCCCTTACAACAACAACAGATTTAAATAGGTGATTTAAAACTATATGCATAGTAAGTTAAGTTTTTAATCATGTCATGGCTGACTATATCCTGTTATACTTTCTACTTAATTATTAGATATATTAATAAACAAAGGCATAGCATATGTAAGCATATATCCAATATCCTCTGTATAAATACACATTTTAGGTAAGTTTTTCTTCACTGACAATTCCACATGCATACAATGTATTTTGGTTATATTCCCCGCTCCTGGGTTTGCCTCTCTCATCACCACCCTGTTCTCTCTGGAACTCTTCTTTCCACCATTACCCCTCCTACTATCGTCTTTAATTTTTTATTATACTAGCTTACTGAGTTTAATTATGTTGCTTGCATGTACATACATGTGTAACACAAATCTTAAAAGGTCTTATTAATAAAAACAGACCTGGGGCCACATACTGGGGTGAACTCTGAAAGATCAAAGAAGCAGAACAAGCCACAGTTAACCTCGCCTCACCAGCTTCTCAGCCAATCCTGTTTCCTCACACTGGAAACTTCTGAGTTCTCATCCAAACGGATTTCAGCTGAACGGCTGCTAAAAGGCTAAAAGCTTAAAAAAGGCTCTAGTTCCTGGTCTTCATGCCTTATATACCTTTCTGCTTCCTGCCATCACTTCCTGAGATTAAAGGCATGAGGTCACCATGCCTGGATGTTCCCAGTGTGACTTTGAACTCACAGAGATCCAGACAGATCTGTGCCTCCTGAATGCTAGGATTAAAGGTGTGTATGCCACGATTTTCTGGCCTCTATGTCTATCTAGTGGCTGTTCTGTTCTCTGACCCCAGATAAGTTTATTATGGTGCACAATATATTGGGGGACACAATATCACCACATAGATGTGAGAGTTATTTATTGGATCACACACCTTACTCAGGGATACACACCTGAAAAAAATTATTCCCTCTCCCCCAGCAGTTCTAACTCTCAACTGTTCCTCAGCTAGGAGTGGAGAATTCATGTACTTTTCACATATTCATGTTGGACTGTATATAGGCTAGATCTTATATAGACTACACATACTGTCTTTTGTTCCAGACTTATTCACTCATTATCAATCACTTTGATTCGTACTTACCTTGGGGTATAGTGGTAATGTTCATTAATTTTCACTCATATAAATTCATTTATATGAAGTATCATTAATTTTTTTATTCTCTTGAAATCCAAAAGGATTTTAATCATGGACAATAATGTGTTTATAAGAGTAACATTGATATTAATTTTTAAATGTGCATATGTATGTTTTCGGGGCTGTCTTCTTGCCTTCCTGTGTCTCCAAGTCTCACAATTTTCTGTATTCACTACTATGTTGCAATCTGTTTATTTTCTTTAGCTTTGGCTTAAAAAGGAACTGTTGTTTCTTCAGTTGTTTATATATGGGAGATATGGTTACTTTAAAACTTTTCCTGCTCTTTAATAGGCATTTGAGTTCATAGTGCTGTTGTTATCCAAGTATATTTCATTATGCCTATGAATTACTTCATAGTTGATACTTCTACTCCCAAGAATGCTGATGTTAAAATTTTTATTTGACTTATGATGTGGCTATCACACTCAGGGATTTTGTTTGTTTTGTATATGTATTGGGGAGTGGGCTTTATACTCCCATACTTACATTGTGACTGGATGCCTAAAATGAACGATTCTTTATGTTTTCTTCCACCAAACCTGAGCTGTTGTCACTAGCCTCTCCCTGCCCCAGCTCAGGCATTGAATTTTGTCATATTTGCCTTCTTTCAAAGAAACTTGCCATGCCAATGTGAAAGTCACTTGGGGATTCCACCTCACTTTCCGAAACTTTTCAGCCCTCAATTGGGAGATTTCCCTTGGGTTCAATTATCTTCAGTGATCCCTTAACATAAGAGTATCCTTGGGACCTAATTGTGTTTTGTACATTGACTGATTCTAGCAGTTAACTCTTCCCAATCTTCAGTCTATAATATTGTTGCTAACTGGCAGTTTCATTTTTTCATTGGGATTTTGGGATTTTGACAAAATTGCTTCCTGTCCCTGTCATTGTGCACAGCTTCAGCAATGACTTACATTACAGGGTAGTGCTCCCCAGATTCATATTATCTCTTTGTTTTGGTCTTGAGGCTGGAGGTGTGGCTAAGTGGCAGAGTCCTTGCCAGGGTTCTGGGCTTAATTCCTTAGGTAATTATACAAAGTGATCGTCTATGGTTGCATCTGCATTTTCATAAAACCTCTCATCTAGAAGGTTGCCCGTTTCATAATCATTTGCCACCATAGTTTTGCACAGAATAAAATCTGTTCCTGATCTGTAAAAGTCAAAAGCCAGGAAGAGAGTTTATAACAGACTCTACAAACATAGGGTGGTTGTATTAAATTCCTTGTTACTGGTTGGTAAAGGAAATAAAATACAACATTATTTTTACTGTATTTCTTAAAAACTAGATGATAAAGAAAATCACATCAGGTATCACATGATGTACCTATTACTATTGAGCTGAGAGCCTGGAGTCTTCTTAATAAATTTTTTTAACAACAACAAAAAAAGGAAACACACTGTTTCAGGAGACCAGGGTGTCTCTGTGGCTTTTGGTGTCCAGATCATCTGGGGAAAAACATAACTCTTTCTGAGCCATACACAGTGGAGAAAAAATTACTCTGTACACTATCAAGCCGTGGTATGCCATGCCACATGAGCTGCAAACATGGTGCAGATTTAGTATTTTCAGACAAACCTTTAAAGTAAATTAATGAATACTAACAACTTGAACAGGATAACCACTTGTTCATATTTTTAGTTTACACTCAGTCAAAACATTTGAAACCACTGTATTACTTGCCTGACATATCTTCTGGTAACATGTCTTCCTCCTGACTATGAAGGACACTTGAAAATAAAAGATGGAATCTTAGCTTGAATAGGATGAGAGCTAGGAATTAGAAGTTTTTGAAATAATTATCTATGGGTTGAGATTCTAAAGATCTATTTTGTCCATTTTTAAGTGAGTAGTAATGAGTAGTTAATCATTTCTATCATCAAAAACTTATTAAGACTAAGCTAATATATAGTGGTATTTTATTTGTACTGAAATGTGATTTTATTTGTATGTTAATAAATAAAGTTGCCTAGGGGTCAGAGCTATTAGCAAGCCATAGCGAAAGCCAGGGCGGTGGTGGTGCACGCGTTTAATCCCAGCACTTGGTAGGCAGAGCTAGGTAGATCTCTGTGTGTTCAAGGATACAGCCAGCATTGGAGACACACGCCTTTAATCTCAGTACCAACCATAGAAGACCTGGAGTGACCTACAGACAGGCAGTGAAGAGACGGTCATGTGGTTGGGTTTACAACCAATGAGAAGGCAGAACAGGAAGTCTATATAAAGACAAACAGACATGAAGTAGGTCTCTTTCGGAGAGGTCTCTTGCGGAGAGGTAGGACAGCAGCGGCAGGAAGGGTAAGGTTTTTAATCTCAGCTCTTAGCTATCGCTCTGACCTCTTGGCTTTGTTCTCTGAATCGGCTCTGTGTTTCTTATTTAATAAGGCGGTTAGTTACATCTACACTAATATCTTAGCACAGTCAGGCTTAGAAATTCTATGCAAGTAAAACAAGCCATCATTGTGAATAAGCCATATTTGTTTCTATTTAAACAGCATTCCCAAGTTTCTTACTCTCCTTACTTTGATTCATTGTGTGTCTCTGTGCTAGCGTCATCTACTGCAAGAAACTACTTTGATGAGAGTTGACAGATTCACTAATTAATAGATATATCAATAGTCATTAGGGGTTGTTTTAATACCATGTATATTTAACAGAATAATAGCAGTAGGTTCTCCCCTAGGCCCTATATTGTGTCTAGTCCTAGATTCTTGGTAGTGAAAATGGTGGCATGTAAATAAAATTAGAAAATAGTTGGCTAATCCCATTATATTCATGCATCTATTGCATTACTGAAGATGTCTTGCCAGGCTGGTCATTTTTGTAGCTCCAAGAATTCCTATTTGGGTAAAACTGATGATTCTTTTTTCTTATGATTGCATGCATAGCCCCTTCTAGCACAATGAAAATAACAAATTGGGATGAAACCTCCAAGTAAGAATCAACTTTTTTTTTAATGTTCTATGACTCAAGTATATGGTGTCTTCAGCAATTGGGCCTTACCATCAAGTACTGGAGGGCTATACCAAGAGTGCTGGAAATAGCCTGCAATGTTTGGGGTCTTTGAAACCTCAATGTCCAACAACCCCAAAACAGGTAACCCATTTCTAATACCAAACTTTTATTTGTTATCCTGTGATGTCTAGTACGGTCATTGTTACTCCATTATAGGGCAACTCCATTCTTTATATACATAAGTGTATATATACATTTTAGGAAGTTTCTACAGTAAAAATATTTCATATGACTTTTTGAAATGTCTTCATTGGTAGTTACCCCTCCCTGAATTCCCCTTCCCTCCTACTCTCCATTAATACTGTCTTACCCTAATTCCTCTTTACGACTTAATATCAATGCATTCTCTTTCCCCTTCTTTGAGATACTCTCATGGCCCCTTATTGATATTCTGATTTCTATGAGTATGCCAAGTGAAACATAAATATATAAATATTTAAAGCTAACATTCACAAATGAGAGGAAGCATACTTTTTTTTTTCCTTTTTGGGCCTGGCTTACCTCATTCAGAATGATTCTTTTCAGATCCATCCATTACCTATGAATTTAATTTTTCTTAATACTTGAATAATATTCCACTCTATAAATATACCACATTATCATTATCTATTCATCAGTTGATGGTCATTTAGACTGTTTCCCTTCACTATCTATTGTGAATAGAGCATCAACGGATGTAGATGAGCAGGTGTCTCTCTGGTAGGATAAAGAGTCTTTTGGGTATATGGTCTTGAATGGGTATAGCTGGATCATGTGGTGATTTATTTCTAGATGTTTGAGGCACCTATACACTAATTTTCATAGTAGAAGCAATGTTGGGTTTCATTTACCCAAGGCTTGCCTCAAACTTCCTAGGTCACCAAGACTTAAAACACTGATAGTCTTTCCTCAGCCTCCTAATTGCTGGTACAAGTACATGCCATAAAATCCAGATAAACAGTTCACTTTTACTGGATACTGTTGCTGGAGAATTTCTCTCCAGCTCCCAAGTCCCGCCAGCTCCCAAGTCCTGCCAGTCCCAGAACCCACTTATAAAATAAGCACACAGACGCTTACATTATTTAAACTGCTTGGCCATTAGCTCAGGCCTATCATTGTCTAGCTCTTACTCTTATATTTAGCCCATTTCTATTAATCTCTACTTTGCCACGTGGCTTGTGGCTTACCAGTACCTTACATCTTCCTTGTCCTGGCGGCGGCTCCAGGCGGTCTCCTCCTATGCTTCCTCCTTCCTCAATTCTCCTCTCTGTTAGTCCCGCCTATATTTCCTGTCTGGCTACCGGCCAATCAGTGCTTTATTTATTAACATATTTGTCCTACAGAACATCCCACAGCAGGATACTTCTTACATTGTTTTCTATAAAACAACTTTATTTTATGTTAGACTATACCATTATATTTCTAGTAAATATATCTCCTTCTGAATAAACATATTGTAATTAAATATTTTATTACCTTGATTTTATTTAGGTAATGTAAGACATATACTTTGAATTCGGAGTGATACCACTTTATAAAAATATTAGTATCTTATTAAATTAATGAGCTAACCAATGTGATGAAAAAACTTAAATATGTGGCTATAAACATATTTGGGAATGCATTTTTGCATCTCCCTATAATTCATCCCTATAATTTTGTAAGAATAATTTTTCCACAGACTATGTTTTTCATTCTTTTACCCAGTCTCCAAAGAATGTATCAATATTTCTTTAAAATAATATTTTTGCTGTTAATGGATAAACTGAGAAAGAGAAGTCTTTAGATCACAGCATAAAATACCTATGTTTAGATGAAGTTCATTTAATAGGACAGTGTATTTGATAATCCTTCTGTTTGTTCAATATGTCATAGATGAGTGTTTACACCAGTTTTCTTTATTCATTTGTACATATAACCACTCATATGGTGTATAATAAGTTAATTTATACTTCTAAAATCACAAGATGATGTGAATAGAAAGTATATGATGTTTTATTGCAATAACCATCTCATAAACATTGAATTATTACCTATTTTATTGATTAAAAGATATCTCAATTTATTACTAATTTATTGTCTAAATGTTACTTATCATTTAATAATCTCAGTATTATGAGATGATCTGCTTTTAATTTTCAACACATGTATGATTATTAAATGTAACTTTCATTCATTCTTTAGTTTCTATCTCCATTAGCACATGGTATAGGCACTGTTGCTATCTAAGCCTATATGTTTAGAGAACACCCTATGAACCTGAGATAGAGAATGAGCAGGGGTACAGTGTAGTTGGTATCAGAGAAGATTTTATGTTCAGCCAAAATCTATACTCTGAAGAATGATGACACTAACACACAGCTGCAGAACAGTTGGTCAGCACTGATGACAAGGAGGAAACGACCCTCTTTAATAACCCATACCAGTAAGCAAAGCAATAACCCCAGTCACAACTAGCCCCAAATAGCTAGGAATTTATTAGAGAGTTTCTGTGACTTTTGGCCAAATTTCAAACCAAAGACAAGCAAAGGTAACCAAAGCCTTTTATTTAAGCTATTATATCAGAAGCTATATCCTAGTAGGCTGAGTAAGCTCCCTCATGCCCAGAGCCTCCAATTAAGACACACTGGGATCTTCTCTTTCTTCCCTTAATAAGCTCTCCTCTGTCTCCTGCATGAGAGTGTTGCCCAGGATCAAGTGGGTCATCTCTGCTTCATTCCATTTGAGAAGTCTTTGTTAGTTCTTCAGTGCATGGATATTTTAAATTTTTATTTATTTATACTTCAACATTTTTTTTACTGTTTGAGAATGTCATACAATTCCACACTATTTCCTTTTCTCTAGTTTCCTTCCTGTCTCCACTACCATTTTTCCTCCAAACTTTACTTGTTCTTCAAACAAACACCCTATACGTGCATGGCTGTAGGACCATCCTGGAGCAGAAGTAGCCTTTCAGGAGCAGCATCCTTGAAGAAAAAAACTAAGTCTCCTTCTCTCAGACTCCGTCAACTGTCAATAGCTCCTCTGCCAAGGTTAGGATTCTATGAGGCCCACCTTCCATTCTAGGATTTTGACTGGCTTAACCTAATTCAAGTCTTAAGCATACTCCCATGTTTCTGTGGGTTCAAGTGTATAATATCCCTGTCATGTCCAGAAGAAAGTTTTGTGGCTGATAATATTCTGATCTTAAAATCTTTGTACTCCCTCTTCTGCTGTGATACACGAATCTTGCAAGGAGAATGTATGCTATAGATGTGTCACTTTGAGTGGGGAATTTCATGCTCTCTTCTCTGTATCTGTAGTAACTAGCGTCTACTGCAAAATAAAGCTCATCTCATGAGGTTTGAGAGATGCATTAATCTTTTGTATAAAGATGAAAACTGGGGCGGGGGCAGGGTTCGGCTTTTAATAACATATCATTGAGCAAAAGTAGTAGTAAGTTCTTTCCAAAAGCTAGTCACAAGGTTTTGGTGAAACATAAGTTCTCCCACATGGAATGGACTTTTAATTTCAATCAGAAAGTATTAGGCTACTCCTATAATATTCACACCACTATTGTATCAATGGCCATAGCCTGTTATGCCAGTCTTAATGAGGTTACCAGTTAAGTAAGTCTGTTCAATACTTTACTTCTCTGGCATCATGTATAGGAACTTCTGACACTGGAAAATCCAGCCAGTAGGGATGAAGCTTCCAGATCAGTTCATAGCTTGATTTTTTCCCATGGCCTGTGACTCAAGTTTTGTGGCATCTTCAGGAATAGGGTTTTACTATCAAGTTCTGGGGATAACTAAGAAGAATGATGATAGCCTAAAATGTTTATGAGATGTCCATGTTGACCTACTAGTCAAATAACTAACAACTGGCAAAGAGGTAATTTATATCTCTCACTGGGTTTTTTGTTTGATAGTCTAAGGTAGCTGACAGAAGCATTGTTCCATGATTTAGAGTAATCCGTGTTTTACAGTTTAACTCTGATTCCTTCCTTCTGCCACCACTGGCCCCAACTTTCTCCCTTTCTCTCTCTCTCTCTCTCTCTCTCTCTCTCTCTCTCTATATATATATATATATATATATATATATATATATAAAATAAGATATGTAAGATATATCTATCTATCAAAATCACATATATATGATATCTTGTGTTGTATATAATAAAGCTTCCAAAATATTAGGTTTCCATGTTGCATTTTCTAAAGTCTTTAGTATTATTCTGATATTTTATGTTTGAGTGAATATTTTCTGCATCAATAGTCCTCAGTTGCATAAAATTATGATTATAATTTTAGCCCATATTTTGTAGGTTCCTGTCTTAGTTAGTGTTTATATTATAAATAAAAAATATCATTACCAAAAGCAATTTGGGGAGAAAGGAAAATCTACTTAGAAAATTTTCTCAATTAAGATTCCCTCTTGCAAAATTACTCTAGCTTATGTCATGTTGACAAAATCTTTGCCAGAACCATGGCTTTCACTTATAAAAAGTCAAACATATTCTACTTGTTTATTATATTTAATTTGTTTTTATTTGTATCTTCATGATTTCAGATTTTAATTCTGCTACTTAAAAATAACTGTTATCATTTTCTGTAGGAAACACTAACTTCTTGTTCTTATTATTTTTACAATATCAACTAATTCTTACAGAAAACATGCAGAAAGTGGTCTTGGTAAAATTTTTATATTTTCACTCATCAAACATTGACATCTTCCAACACATACCACTGTCTTTCATATTTATCTGTAGGTAATAGAGATAATAGAGATTTTCAGGACCTACTTATCAGAAGTTATTTTGAAATTCTACTGACTACTTTGTATTTCTGGATACAAAAATGTGTGTGTGTGTGTGTGTGTGTGAGTGTGTGTGTGTATTTATAATGTTGAAATGAAGTATAATACTACATTTATTAATTTAAATTCCTTGAATTTCTAAAGTAAATCCTTTTTGGTGTTTTTTTTAAATTAATATTAAATAAAATACTGAAATAAAATTCTGAAGCTTTAGAAAATTTATAATGCATATCTTTCCTTCTCAAATATGAAACTATGATACATAAATTTCAGTTATAGTAAAATAGTGAGCTTCCTTTATTTTGGTAGTTTTCTTACAAAGGTGATGTTCGCTTATTTTCATTTTGAAAGGACTTACAGAAGTTCAAGAAAAGAACAATGTGGAAAAAGTTACACAAAGTTTTGGATCAGATCAGTGAAATTATATAAATTTACAAACTTAAAACTCTGAGGATAAAACATTGACAATTAAAGTGTAAATTAATGACAAAGTAGAAAAAGACATTAAGGACTGACAGAATTATGCTTTATATATTCCAAGACTAGACCTTTGCAAAAGGAAAAGTGATATAATGTGTACATGGATGAAGACATTTGAAGTCTGGGCAGGTTCAGAGGTAGACCACACTTTCCTGGCATAGGAGAGACCTTGCTTTTGATCACACATGCATTTGGGTTTTCATGCACCATGGGTCTTATTTATGATAATTATGTGTTTGGAAATTTACAAGTATTTGAAGTTTTTTTTTTCTCTTTCTTGTCACCAGGAATGGCCATCTGTGAATTTGTCTCTGGAGTTTTGAAATTGAGGATTTAAAAGGTATTCTGAGTTTCATACTTAGCACCCAAGTGTGTGCATACATATTCTAAATAAACAATGTACTATACATTGCTTTTTGTTAACCCTCTTGACTTTTTAAAGTAGTAATAATATACGTCAACCATATGTAGTTGTACATACAATTGCACACATATATATATAAACATGTCACATAGCAAATTCAACATGTTTAAAGAGATATAATTTTTTAAATTAAGGAATATCGATCTATAGCACGAATCTTCAAAGTTCTTATTAATAAAATCAAACCTGAGGCCAGTTATTGGGGTGAATACTAGAAGATCAGAGAACCAGAACAAGCCATAGCTACCTCATCTCGCTGGATCCTCAGCTGGTCTTGTTTCCTTAGACTGGAGGCCTCTGAGTCCTCATCCAGAATGGGTCTGAGCTGAACTGTGGTGCTCAAAAGCCTGAAAGCTTAACAAGCCAAATGCTTAACCAGGCCAAATGCTTCTAGTTTCTGGTCCTCACGCCTAATATACCTTCCTGCTTTCTACCACCACTCCCTGGGATTAAAGGCTTGCTTTCTGGGATTAAGTGCATGAGTCACCATGCTTGGCTGTTTCCAATGCGGCCTTGAACTCACAGAGATCCAGAGGGATTTCTACCTCTGGAGTGCTAGGATTAAAGGTGTGAGTGCCACCATTTTCTAGCCTTTGTAGCCAGTGGCTGTTCTGTCTCTGACCCCAGATAAGTTTATTAGGGTGCACAGTATTTTGGGGAACACATTACCACCACATTCGATCCTGAGATAGAAAAGAAACTGTTTCTTCACCTTTTAAGTGCTATAAAAGATTAGTAGCTTAATTGAAATTTTTAATAATTGTTTTTTTTTTACTGCCACAGAAAAAAGCCACAAGAATTCCCTTATAGATTTAATATAGACCAGGTTTTTCTTTCTCTTTTCAAAAAACTGATTCATAAAGTAGATTAATATAGCTAAATACATTGATATTTATTAAATTGTTAGATTTTATTAGTTTGTATTTCTTTCCACTGGGTCATACACACATTTAAAGAAATTTCTAGAGCCAAATAGCAACACAGTCATGTTTTTATATTTTGACATTTGGTATATTAAAACTGTTGCAGATAATTTGTGTTCTATATTGGCTGCAATTAAACTTAATGAAATAAAAATTGATTTTTTATTGCTCTGATTGAGAAATGCAGTCATAAATTATATAAGGCATTAGATCTAGGTGAAAATTTAATTTCTGATTGTCAGTTGTAATATTGTTTCAAATATTACATTTATAGGTTCTGGACTAACAGCTACCTATAGAAAATATCTTCTGCATGTACAGGTGTTTGTGTTTGATGTGTGTGTGGGGGGGGATGGGGGTGTGTGTGTGTCTTCCTGTGTGTGAATGTGAGCACATTCTAATCATGACACACATGTGAAGTTCTGAGGGCAACTTTGGGTGTCAGTCATCTCCTACCTTGAACCAGGAGTTCTTTGCTTTTCACCAGTGCATTGGTCAGGATATCTGGCCAACCAACTTCCAGGGATTCTCCTCTCTGCCTCCCATCTCACTTTAGGTACATGAGAATTACAGGTAGGCACTGCTGTACCAGTCTACATGTGGGTTCTGGAGATTTGAACTGATGTCCTCATGCTGGCATGGCAAAGGCATTTAACCACTGAGTCATCTCCCCAATCCAGATTATCTTTCTGGTGTTAATACATTGTAGTTACATTGAAAATGGACATTTTGGTGATGAATTAGGTGTCAAGATCAAGTTGAAAAAAATGGCTAAAAGGATAGATTATAGGGTGGTAAAGATGATTTTTTTCATTTTTTTATTATTAAGAGATTTTTCTATTCATTTTACAAACCAACCACAGATTCCCCTCTCCTCCCTCCTCCCACCCCTAGCCTTCTCCCTCAATCCACCCCCCATTCCCACCTCCTCCAAGGCAAGGTCTCCCATATGGAGTGAGCAGAGCCTGGTACATTCAGTTGAGGCAGGTCCAGGCCCCTCCTCCCTGCACCAAGACTATGCAAAGTGTCCCAGCATAGGCACTAGGCTTCAAAAAGCCAGCTCATATACCAGGGACAGGTCCTGATCCCACTGCTTGGGGACCCCTAAACAGTTTAGGCTAAACAACTGTCTCACTTGTTCAGAGGGCCTAGTCCAGTACCATGGGAGCTCCTCAGTTATTGGTCAACAGTTCATGCATTTCCACTAGTTTGGCTGGTCATCTCTGTATATTTTCCCAGCATGATCTCAATGTCCCCTGCTCATAGAATCTCTCCTGTCCCTCATCAATTTTACTCGTGTAGCTTGGCCTGGCACCCGGCTGTGGATCTGCTTTCATCAGTCACTGGATGAGGGTTCTATGATGACAGTTAGGGTATTCAGCCATCTGATCACCAGAGTAGGCCAGTTCAGGCACCCTCTTGACTATTGCCAGTAGTCTAAGATGGGGTCATTCTTGTGGATTCCTGTTAACTTCCCTAGCACCCTGTTTCTCCCTATTCCCATGATGTCTTCATTTATCATGGTATCTCTTTCCTTGCTGTCCTACTCTGTCCCTGTTCCAGCTCAAACCTCCCATTCCCCTATGTTCTTATCCCCCATCCCTTGCCCTCCATTACCCCCCAACCCCAAGTTTGCTCATGTAGATCTCATCCATTTCTCCATCACTGGGCAATCCATGGGTCCTCCCTAGGGTCCTCCCTGCTAGCTAACCTCCCTGGAGCTGTGGGTTGCAGTCTGGTTATCCTTTGTTTTATATCTAGTATCCACTTATGAGTGAATACATAAAAAAGAAAGCATCTTTGACAAATGGTGCTGGTATAACTGGATATCAACATGTAGAAGATTGCAAATAGATCCATATCTGTTGCCATGCATAAAACTCAAGTCCAAGTGGATCAAAGACCTCAACATAAATCCAATTACACTGAACCTGATAGAGGAGAAAGTAGGAAGTAGTCTTGAATGCCTTGGCACAGGAGATCACTTCCTAAATATAACATCAGTAGCACAGACATTGAGAGCAACAATTATAAAAAGGACCTCTTAACACTGAGAAGCTTTGGTAGGGCAAAGCACACAGACAATAAGACAAAATGACAGCCTACAGAAAGGGAAAAGATCTTCACCAACCTCACATCTGACAGAGGGCTGATCTCCAGAATATATAAAGAACTCAAGAAACTATACATCAAAATACATAACAATCCAATTAAAAAAATGGGCTATAGAGCTAAACAGAGAATTCTCAACAGAAGAATCTCAAATGGCTGAAAGACAGTTAAGGAATTGCTCAACATCCTTAGTTATCAGGGAAATGCAAATCAAAATGACTCCTTGATACCATCTTTTACCTGTCAGAATGGCTAAGATTAAAAAAAAAATTGAAGATAGCTTATGTTGGAGTGGATGTAGAGCAAGGTGAACACTCCTCCACTGTTGGTGGGAGTGCAAACTTGTACAGCCACTTTGGAAATCAGTATGGAAGTTTCTCAGAAAATTGGGAATCAATCTCCCTCAAGACCCAGCTATACCACTCTTGGGCATATACCCAAGGAATGCTCAATCATACCACAAGTACACATGCTCAACTATGTTCATAGCGGTATTATTTGTAATAGCCAGAACCTCGAAACAACCTAGATGCCCCTCAACTGAAGAATAGATTAAGAAAATGTGGTACATATGCACAATGGAGTACTACTCAGCAGAGAAAAACAATGACATCATGAGGTTTGCAGGCAAATGGATGGAACTAGAAAATATCATCCTGAGTGAGGTAACCCAGACTCAGAAAGATAAAGTTGATTTTTAATTTTCATAATTTAAATTCTGTAGCAATTCTTTGATTTGCTGGGTAGTGTTATATATAGAGTGGTGTGAGTGTTTGTGTGTGTGTGTGTGTTCATGTGCGCGCATACGTGTGTATGAAATTTAACAAAGTAAGGCAAACTGTAGATGAATTTCTAAATGGTCTTATTAAATAAAGAATACAGAGCCAAATATAGGGGTGAAAGCCTTAGAGATCAGGGAAATAGGAATAGCCACCAGCCAACCTTACCTCACCAGCTCTGCAGCTTTCAAATGTGAGCTACTTTCTGTCTACCCATGCCTTTATATGCCTTGCTTCTCTGCCCTCTCATTGGCTCTTAGCCCAGCTACCTCACTTCATTGTTACTGTCTGTCTGTACAGACCTCCAAATCTCTATGGTTGGTACTGGAATTAAAGGCATGTGTTACCACACTTGACTCTATTCCCTAGTATGACCTTGAACACACAGAGACCCTGCCTGCTAAGTGATCAGATTAAGAGTATGTGCTACCTGACTTTGTTTACTTAAAATGGCTTGCCTTTTCTCCCTGATCTCCAGGCAAGCTTTGTTTTTCAAAGCACAAATAAAATATCACCACAGCAAACAATAATCTCATTGACTTCCCAGTTCTTTTCACTGGAAAAGAATTCTTAAAAGTGTCAGTGTTAAATATAGGATACACATGGGAAGGAGACATGGAAAAGTGAAATCTTCTTTGTAATGAATTATTTTTATATATTATTTTATTTTATAATTAATTTAATTTTACATATCAGCCACAGATTCCCCTGTCCTCCCTCCTCCCACCCCCCCCAGCCTTCCCCCCTAATCCACCCCCCATTCCTGCCTCCTCCAAGGCAAAGTCTCCCCTATGGATTCAGCTCAGCCTGGTAGATTGAGTTGAGGCAGGCCCAGTCCCCTCCTCCCTACACCAAGGCTAAGCAAAATGTCTCAGCATAGGCCCTAGGTTCCAAAAAGCCAGCTCATGCACTAAGGACAGGTCCTGGTCCCACTGCCTGGGGGCCCCCTAAATAGTTCAAGCTAATCAACTGTCTCACTTATCCAGAGGGCCTGATCCAGTACCATGGGGGCTCCTCAGCTATTGGTTTGTAGTTCTTGTGTTTCCACTAGTTTGGCTCTTTGTCCCTGTGCTTTTTCCAATCACGGTCTCAATATCTCTTGCTCATATAATCCCTCCTCTCTCTCGCTGGTTGGACTCCTGGAACTCCACCTGGGGCTTGGCCATGGATCTCTGCATCTGCTTCCATCTATATGTGTGGAAATTTTCATCCCTTTCAAACGTAGTTATTAAGTCTGAGAAAGCAGATGGCTGTGTTTTCTCAGTTATGTGACAGCATCAGTGGGCCACTAACATTCTTTTCTCTATCAGTTGTTATCTTCAGTTACAAGTGGTGATCTAGTATAGTCTGGAAAATTGGGCTGGCTTTGTTTACTTCAGTGGTCCTCCCTCTTAATCGTGTTTCAAGTAATTGCTTTCAGCCATACTTGAGGACAAGCACTCCTGAGGCATGGTGCATACGTGGTTAACTCATTCTTAATAGGTAAATAATTTAGATAGTTTATAGTTATTTGTTCCTTTTCTTTGTATATGATTAAAGTCATCCTAAACAAAACTTTTATTGTTGTGTAGAAATACTTACGTTATTTTAAAATCCTGACAGTCAGTTGCTTATTCACTTAATTGAGCAGAATAAAAACAAAACAAAACATAGTGCTTTCCTGATGGATTCCTCCCTAATGTTATCCAGGAAGAATATCCTCAAAGGTTTAGAAACATTCATTGAAGAAAGTGCTAATGGACTCATTGTTTGCCCATTTTAACTGGACTGACTCCATCCTGATCATTCTGAGACTGTAAAATTCCTCATGGAAATGTTATCTCTAGAGTATGTATGGATGTGAACTGTTTGAAAATTTGTTTTCAATGTAGTCTTGCTAGAACATATGGGCTTCTGATGAATAAGTAATAAGCAACAGTCTCACAAAGCATGTGACAAGAAGGCTACCAGACTTCTGGTATCTCTTCAAAAAACAATGTTCCAATCTCTGACACAGTAGCAGGTGGGTACATTGTAGCAGCTGCAGCACAGAGAGTGAAGTGATCTAAAATACTCTAAATTTGTATGTGTGTGCAGGTGCCTACATAAGCTGTCAAAGGGCACTGGATCCTTTAGAGGTGCAGTTATAGGCATTTGTGAGTTGTCTGCCATGAGCACTAGAATCTGAACTCCAGTTCTCATGATTGAGCAGCAAGTTCTGGGAACTTCTCAACCATCACTCTAGTCCCCTTTAATATCTAAATTTTAATTGCACTTAATTGCATTAAGTTGAAAATCAAGCCTAAATGGCACATATTCAGTTTAAGGAAATATATAGTATTATATAGGGAAGAAACAACATTTTTATTTGTTTCTGGATTTTTTTTCTCTAATCACCTGTTTTAGTGCAGTTATAATTGCATATCAGGTAGTTTTTCCCTTTCCTTTTGATTTGCCAATATGTAAAATGCTGTTCTTAATGCTAGAGAATGTTCTTCTTGAGAGGAACGTCACAATTGCTCATCATTATAATAATCTAATTGCTCATCAGTCTAATAATCTCAACAAATGAACACTTAAGCTCCATAAGCAAATAAATGTTTTATGAACATTTCTTGCATATCGATGTAGCAAAACAACATCAAATATAATTCCCAACTACAAAGAATCAAGCTTTCTTAAAAATCAATAAAAAGAAATGAAGTAAGTGATCACATTGGTGAAGAAAGCTTCATGGAAATGTTTCCACGCTGTAAAGACTCTGTTGCTTGGCCCAATAATTATACTCCAAGGAAACAATCACAAGAAAACAATCATAAAAATAAAATAAACATACCTTTTAGAATACAGAGAAGTTAGAAAAGAGTGTAAATGCTGAGTTTCACAGAGACAATGAAATGACTTGTTGCCTACAGCTTCACTTGGGCATTGATTTAACACATTTACCAATAATATATGTAAATATTTTCTGCACTTCTCTCACATTGATCTTATCCATGTTGCTGCTTTATATTCTGGTTGTTTCCGCCCCTCAGCAGCATCTCAATGTAGGGAGACTTTCTAATCCTCTAGCTCTCAAACAAAAGTCTAGGACTTTAATTAGAGTTACTCAACTTGTTTCTCCATGAACTAGCCTACTGTGTCAAAGAAGAGTGAAGTAGGAGTCCCAGGAGCTCATGACTGATCAATATCTCTGGAATGCCAGGCTTTTCTGTAATGGGGACAGAGTACCATGGAGGCTTAAGTAGTAAGCAACTATAGTTTTCAAATCAAAGTGTGTGCAACAGTCACTTAATTAACGGATCTTAAATAAAGACAACACAATAAAAATATAAAAAGTACCTATTAATCAGTTTTAAATAAATGAAGGCTTTATTTTGCCAACAAGCAAGCTGGAAAAATGGCATCTACCAACATTTCCAAACTGGGAATACTGAGTCTTACTGGGCTGACATAATTAATTTGCTCAAAGTTATTGTCATTAGTTTTTGAAACTCAGTTTTAACTGGACATTTTATTATCTTTCGTTTTATGGCTGAGGATCAGTTTCTGCTACAATAATAGAACAAAATGACCTCATAAGGCAGGCCTCCACTGTGTGCATTTGTCTCAGAGTCCTTATCTTCCAAGCTTCCACTTGGACAGCGCTGTTAATACTGAGTACTCAACTGTTTCTCCAGCTCAAAGTTCCAAAATTCTCCACAATTCTCAAAAAAAAGTCCAAAGGAATAAAAAGCCACATAGTCATGTTTACCATATCCACAAACTTACTCTGTGGCACCAAATTGTGTTCTAGTTTCCCTTATGTATATGTGCTAAAACTCTCTGGCCAAAGTAACTTGGGCAGGAAAAAGTTTATTTGACTTAAACACATTTATGTCACAATTCATCATTCACTAGGTTTAGGGCACTCAAGCAAGACCTGAAGCAGAAAGCAAGGAGGAATGTTGCTTACTGGCCCATTCACTGGCTTCTGGTCAGTTAGCTTTCTTATAAGCCCAGGACCAGTAGTCTAGGAATAGTACCATCAATGGTGGACTGTGCCTACCCACATCAAAACATTATGCCACACTCATCACAAGCCAATCTCATAAAACAATTCTCCAATTATAGTTCCCTCTTCTCTAGTAACTCAAGGTTGAGTCTAGTTGACACTAACAACTAGCCGTGATACCCCAAATCGTATGAATCACAGGATGACAAAGAATGCTACAAAGTACTGTTTTAAATCCATTGCACGGCCACAGAATTCATGAACCCAGAGCAGCTCTGGTTTCCTGCACAAAGCCTGCACACAACCAAGCCAATCAAAACTCAGTCTCTGGAGAGGGAGAACCCACTAAGCTTCCCCTCTGACTGAGGCACTATTGACATTTAATAGTTACTAGGGGAATGAAAATAACTTTATCATAGGGATGTGGCCACTGGTAGGTTGTCTATTGACCAGTGGTGAGCACTATCCCTTCTATATATTTTATATTTTTTTACAAGAATAAAAGGAAGAGGAAGAGAAGGATGAGGAAGAGGGGTAAAGGAGGAAGAGGAGGGGTTGGCAGAGGAAGAAGAGAAGGAGAAAGCAGATAGGGTGATTGGAGACAATATATATTTATACACACACACACATACACACACATATACAGTCTGGATGATTTTAAGCTGTAAAGTAGATTTCTGGCAAGTGGAGAAGATCACTTACTGCTCTTGCAGAGTACCCAGTTTCAGTTCCCAGCACCCACATGGCAGCTCACAACTTTCTGTGACTCCAGTAATACAATTTACAAGGCCTTCCATGCTATTAGAGAGCTTCTGGCAGTGCTCTACCCCAAATAGTTATTTGTCTGCAGCATTCAACCAACTTCTCCAAAAATCTTAGATCTCTTCCATGATTTATCGTTTTCTTCCATGATATCCAAAGATATACAATAAATTCAAAGATACTTGGAATTTATAAGAACCACTAACTGGCTTATATATAGACATTTAATGACCTTCTTAGTCACTGTTCTGTTACTATAAAGAAATAATGTGACCTCTGCAACTCTGTAAGAGAAATCACTTACTTGATGGCTTGGTTATAGGTTGAAAAGAAATCACTTACTTGGAGGCTTGGTTATAGGTTGAGAGGGTTAATACATTACCATCATGGTGATGATCATGGTTGGAAGACATAGTGCTGGAGAAGTAGTTGAGAGCCACATTCTGATTTGCAGAGAGAGCGCCTGGCATTAGCTTTTGAAACCTCAAAGCCTGTACCCAGTCTACTGGCTAATTTTGTGTATCAACTTATCAACTTGACAAAGCTAGGGTCATCAGAGAGGAAGGAGCCTCAGTTAAGGAAATGCTTCTGTGATCTGTAACCGTTAGGCATTTTCTCAATTAATGATCAATGGGGGAGGGCCCAGGCAGGTGGTGGCATCTCTAGGTTGGTGGTCCTGGGTTCTATAAGAAAGCAGGATGAGCAAGCCAGTGAGTAACACCCCTCCATGGCCTCTGTATCAGCTCCTGCCTCCAGGTTCCTGCCCTGTTTGAGTTCTTGTCCTGACTTCCTTCAGTGATGAACAGCAATGTGCAAGTGTAAGCCGAATAAACCCTTTCTCCTCCAACTTGCTTTATGGTCCTGATGCTTCAGTGCAGCAATACAAACTTGAGCTAAGATACCAAGTGACACCCTTCCTCCAACGAGGTCACACAATCCTTCTCAAATAGTGCCACTCCATGTTGACTAAGCATTAAAATACATGAGCCTATGGGCCATTCTTATTCAAATGACCACAATGAGTTTCCTAATAAAGAGAGATTGGAATCACATCTTATGTTTCTTATTTGTTATTTTATACTTGCTTCTTGGTCTGTTTTTACTCATTCATTATTCAAAAGAATTTTGCAATTTGTGGTGTGTATTTAAATATTATTGTGTAGGTGCAAGAGAGATAGATGATCATGATACTATCAGATATATATGTGTGGTTACTATAGTAAATGCATTTATAATCTCACATAGTTTACCTTTTTCGTGACAATGGCAGCTAAAATCTATCTTTCTAGCAGAAATCCAAAATGCAGTATATATTTATTAGTTACTTTTCTCTTGCTATGACAATAAAGCATGACCAAAGAACAACTTACAGAAATAAGAAAGTTTATTTTGTCTGTGGTTACAGAAAGAGTGACCACAATGATGGGGAAGGCATGGCAGTTAGCTGTTTGAGCAGGAATCTGAGAGAACCCACTTTCAACCATAAGCATGAAGTGGAAAGAACACACTTGAAGTAGGGTAAGTCTACAAACACTCAAATCCTGTGCCCAGTGACAACCTCCCCCAGCAAGGTACCGTGTTGTAAATGTTCAATTAACTTCCCCAACAATGCCAACAAGCAGGTATTGAAATACGCCAAATCATGGAGGACATTTCTTCTACAAACAACCACATACTGCAGTTTATTAATGGTAAACCTCTTATTATAAATTAGGTTCCTTGATTTATCCTCCTACATCCCTACACTTTATGTCCTCTGATAAGTATCTGCCTTCTTCTTTTCGTTCCTTAATAATGACTGAGTTATTTTCTCTATGCGTATATTTAACTCTGTTATCTATTTATATTCCACATATCAGTGGAGATCATGCACTCTTCTTTTTCTTTTTTTTTTAATTCAACTGATATTGGTGCAATCTGTGTTTAAGAAGAAACATTAAAAACTCCAATCTTAAGGAAATTAATCTGAAATGCAAGATTTTCAGAAATGATGGGAAGCTTTGTACTTTTAATTAAAAGGAGTTCACATTTAAGAACTGATATTTCTCAAAACATCCCTTTTTCACCCATCCAATATTTGGAAACATTGTTTCCAAATACAAATTTTTAATATGATCAGTAAGCATGGGAAAATATATCACTAATGGGTTACTATTTGTTCACAGAAGTTCTACAATGCTAATGGGCAACCATGTTGTCTTCCTCTGTCCAGTATCAGTATGTTATGCTAATATTTACACTCCAGATGTCCCAAATTTGTCCCATAAAAACTATATAGATCCTTCAATTTCACATTAAAATCTTCATTTTAACCATTACAAACTTAACTATTCTATGAACTAATGGTTTGGTTTTGTTTTCTGTATATATATTTTGACTGAAAGACAGTTCAGGTTATAAAATTGATGAAGAAATGGTGTGTACATGTATGTGTGTGTGTGTGTGTGTGTGTGTGTGTGTGTGTGTGTGTATTGAATAAGTCAGTACTCTTAATAACAGTCATCAGAATAGTTACAGAGAGCTGGGTTGAGTTTCCACATTCTCAATCATATTAATATTTTCACATTGTAATTAGATAAATGAAATGGCCTCCTTCCTTTGCCAAGATAAGTAGATGTATCAATTATGTGAAATGTAATTTAACTCTTTTTTCAGTATCATACAGCATAAAAGGAAAGATAAATATGGGAGTAACATCCATAATCAATAAATCATAAATATCCATTCAGAAGTCTAGTCTAAGAGTCTTATCCAAACTTCTGTTTGTCACCCAATAATATGATGACGATATGAATGAATACATGATCTTTATAGAGGCCAGAAGAAATATAGTTTGCTGTCTGATTGCTGATCGTTGCTCAGCAAAGGGCAATAAACCAAGGGAATTGGACAGAGAGGCAGCGCAGAGTACGAATGAAAGGCAGGCAGGGAAGAGAGCCCAGAGGGGCAAATTAAGTGTCAGAGACCATCTACTTCTTTTTCTTCATTTTATTCCAAAGCATAGTGAAGGAAATAAATGACTGAAAATGAATAGCTTTCCCTCTGGGAATACTGCAGCAGCAAACCCCTATTTGAAGTGTTCCTTTTCAGTTAATACAGAAGATTTGTAAAGATGAGAAAACTGTGATAACATGGACCTAATTATGCCATTTTGAAAGAAGCCTTTGGAGATATCAGAGTCCCTCATTCTTTCATAGCATTCTTTCTCTGTCTTTCTCTCTCACACATATACACTTACACATACACACTCAAGTATGTGATTTCAAGTATATAACTAGATAAACTTGCACCAAACATCAATAGAAGTTGACCCTGGGATTTAGGGAAAAGATCATAGTAAAAAGCACACACATAAATGCTCAATATATACCCAAATATTCAATGCTTCTATAGACAGCAGATACGAATTTAGCTAAAATTAAGTATTTTTGTAAAATTACTTACAAATAAACAAAAACAAAGATAAAATCCATAAGTTTTATGATTCATTGATAACTTTATATGCACCATTTTTTTCTCAAGGTAATTAAAATAGGTTTTCCATTTTTCATGATGAGAGAGCACAAGCAGCCCTGCAGTCAAGGTAGGGGACACTCTAGGACATCAAGGTTGTTAAGGTGATGTCCTTGGGCATGTGGTGCAGTGTTTCATAACAGGTACCCGATCCTTCTGGATATTTCATGGTATTTAATCATACTTGAATGACAGGTACTATTTTAGTGTACAAAATGATCAGGATTAAATCAAGGATAAAAGTAAAGCAATGAGCATGGACAGAGAAAACAAAATAAATAACACTGGTATAGCATACATAAAATAGACCCATAGATATCAGAATAGCTGAGCAAAGATTTTCAAGGACTTTTTAGTGGATCCAGAAAACATTATATGTAAAATAGGGATTTGCTGAAGACTTACAAATGAAGTTAATGCCATTAATAGAATATTAATTTAGAAATATGAAAGCAATAAATTTGGAGGTTTGACAATCAGTGAAATAGTCAGGAGACCAATGACTCTTAGCCAATAATCTGAAGTTCAAGGAAGAAGAGACCAAGGTGTAGAGTGGTAATAGTAGCCCGAGTCAGCTGATGTAAACACAGAAGTGTATGTGGCATAAACAAAACCACAATTGAAAAGAGCACCTTTCTTACAATTCACTGGATTTGAAGTTTAGATTTAAGGGTGTAAGTGTCCACCACAAAGCACAGAAGCTTTCATGAATAAGAGTAACTTTGAAATTTAGAAGTTTCAGGAGTCAATTCTCAACTAAAATCTAAATAGTAACATTCTTGAAGATACTGATTTAAGAATTTAAAGAGATATATTAACTCACTCACTATAATTGTATCATCAAAACACAAACAAAGAGCAAAAAGCAAGAAAACAAACAGAATTTGAATACAGATAAGAAAGATTAACTTTACAAAAGTGAGATATTAGAGCTACAATGGAAACCTATGTCCAAAAACAAAGGGTTTGAAGGTTGACCTGGTGTCTGAGGTGAACACTGATTGTATGTGAAATTCTCCAAAAACAAATAAAAATTTGAAAATCTTATGAGAAAGGAAATACATTTCTTAAAATCCATTGCACTCTATAGCTGCAACATGGTATAATAAAACATTTCAAATAAGGCAGACTATCAAAATCCAGTCACATCAACTGATAATATTTCAATGATGTCCTAAGAGTGCACTTATTGATTTGTACCTGGGTTTAATTTTTTTTTCACTCTGTGTTCTGGTGCTTGTGATTGTAGGATCCTCTTGGAGTTTTCAATCACAGTCATGAGTCAGGTTGGTGATTATTCTGCACCGGCATTTCTAGTGCTGTAAAATTGTACCACTGTATTCTTCTACCTCACCCCAGGCCTTGTCTTTCATAGTAGCCTCTAATTCTGAATTTCACTGGAAATATTTTTTTGCTAAAGAAACACTTTAAGATCTCGAGTTCAGTTGTCATCTAGGACTCCTTAAGGGTCTTCTGCATGGTAAATAGGTGAGGAGAAAGAAAATGCAGAACAAAATGAGAAAGCTCTTATGCTATGAAATTCTTAGTTGTCTTGATGGTTGCAAGGCTGTAGTGCTAGTTGGTACATGAGGGAAAGAATGTGGGCTCTTTATATACCGACTTTCTTATTTGTTGCTCGGCTAACCTGGGATACAATGCTCAAGCTTTCAGATACTCAAGCGTTTTAGTTTATGGTTTTTTTCTGTTTCTTTTTCACTGGGGATTGAATCTAGGACCTCACATATGTTGCATGCTCAAGCTAAATCCTGAATTCTTATGATTTTTCCATATGAGAAATAAGGATAATAATGGCAGTCTCATAATGTTGTAATGTATAATGCAGATAATATTAGTCAAGTGTTCAAAATCATTAAGGGTGAATCACTCAATTGATGTAGAATCATAGATTGATATTTTAATATGTACTTCTTCAATAGAATACTGTGACAGATATTTTTTGTAAAGCAAATATATTTGTAGAAACTACAGAATTCATTGGCTAGGGTCAATAATCTTATTACTCCTATGAAGCTGCTTCATGTAGAAGCCTTTTCTCATTTGCCTTGCCAGTACATCACATCATACATGGAATCTGACAAGTGCCTAGGATAATCTCAGAGAATGAAATTGAAGAAGACAACAGGGAGAAACCAGCTCAAAATTATTTTTATGGTTTTTATTAAAACAGAGGGCGCTAAAGTAGACATGGCATTCTCTGAAACATCAAATCATTAAAAATGTTGGAAATTCAGCAAAAATTGCCTCAATATTAACGAAATTTGATAAAATAAAATTTTTAAATGATTAAGTAAAATGCAAGAGATGAAGTTGCAAAAGAGAGACAACAAAATAATATTTGATAATTTTACAGACAGTGACAAAATGTAGATTATTTTTGTGGTACTGGGGATGAGTTAAACCAAGAACCCCACACGTGCGAGGCAAGCACCCTACCTAAGCTGCATCCATAGCACCCCAATGTAGCTCGTATGCTTTGGGGTCTCTTAGAACAAACTTACACTAAACTGTTATTTTTTTTCTTGGATAAAAACTAGTTTCGATGGTTTTAAATGATTGTTTCTCTGGTAAGATTATTTCTTGGAAATGGCTACAGGGTTTATTTAAAGAACCACTGTTTGGAGTTCTCTCTGTCCAGACGACCATCATCTGTGACTAGGTCTTACCTTTGAGCCAATGTTGGCTGTGAGGTCTCTTTTCCCTTTGTCCAGTTGATTGGGGAAAGTTTCATGTTTCAATTTGCCAAAGACTCCTGCATTTTATGTTGCTCTTTCATATGATTTGCTTTTTTTTTGTAGGTTCAAATATTTTTGTTTGTTGACAAAAAGGAGAAACTCTGTTTGATGATATCTGCTTCTATGCTAAATAGTAATTATTTGATAATAAGTTCATAAAAATGCAAGTCTTTCAAAGTAAATTCTTACTTTTCTAACATCTCTAAACATACATGACTCTTAACAAGGGAGTTTATTGTGAATGTTATTTTGCAAACTAATTATTTTTGGGCAATTAAGAGAGATATATTTATTCAAATATCACCAAAAATAGTTGATAAAGTTAGTTAGTTTGTTTTAACTCAGTTTTAAACTGTTGGAAGTTATTTAAAATATCTGAATCTATATTTTCAATTCAGCTGAAATAGAACAAAGAATCCACAAACATAAACAGGGTTGCAGTTCTGATTTAAGAAATTTTATTTGGATTTGTGAGGTATTCTTCTTAGAATAATGAGGAATAATCATTAAATGGCTTTGAGTTAGTAATTTGGAAACAGCTATGAATGGATGATTCTGAAAGCACAATGCATAAATGGTAAAATTGTTTTGGGAAAGTGCCATGCAACTATGGAGTCCAAAAGAGAGAGTTATACGCACAAGGGCTTTATCACCAAACTAAATAAAAACAAACAAATCTGTACTCATTATGGAAAGAGCATTAGCCAACCAATTCTTATTTCCATATGTTTCTTATACTCATGACTAAGTAATGTCATCTATAGCAGCATCTTTAAATAGAAAACATGATTTTTCCATATGGTCCATCAGCAGCTTCAATATCATAACCATCTCACCCTGTAACTGATTGTTTATCTGTTCAAATGTTATGAGAATTTTACAGAAATGTTTTTGAGTCCAACTCTAAGGGTTTTCAGTCTTCTAAGTTAGCTTTGATTTGTCACCTATCTTATTCAATATTTGCTGTCTAAATCAGTCCAATATTTATGAAGTGTGTCTGTCATATAGTATATTTGCTTATCTTCCAACTTTAATGTTAAATGTCACTGTATATACAAATATTTCAATGCTCTAAATAGGAATAATCTATAATATTTTGCGGAAGATAATTCTTACTTTTCATAATGAATATTCATGCTGTTCTCCCTCTTTAGCTTACTTAGTTGGATATTTCATGTTTTGAAATTTACCATACCAGAACCATTAAAAGCATTAATTTTAAACTTTGGGGATAATCAGGAAAGAAAATTGTCATCTTTTTTTCAAGGATTGCAGTTTAGTTGCCATGTAGCCAACTGTGAATTTGAAAGCATTGAATTGACAATAGACTACAATTAACCATTCATGTTGGAGCCCAGGAAACTGATGCTTCTCATGTGTGTTTCTGTGTCAAGTATAGATTTTTTCTGATGTTCCGTGTGAGATATAACTGCAACAGAAATATAATCATAAACCAACCAGGAGAATTCCTGATAACCTGGCATATGAGAAAAGAATATAGGGTGGTTGTCAGAGTTTCCATAGTATCTTCCACTGAGTGATCAAAAACTATTAAGATGCCTCCTGGATCCAATTATCTAAAGATAGTGACAAGCAGTTTAGTGAATTAAGACAATATCAATACTGTGAAAGACACTTCACGTGAAGTAGGAGATTTAAAAATCGTGGTGGAATAGCAAAGCTGGGAATGAGTATGATAACAAAGAAAGAAATTTTATCATGATTATCAATTTCTCTGAATTTTCATATGAAGTTTCTGTGTATATTTCCAATTACGATATAACATATTGGAAGGAAATTCATTGTCACTAAGTAATTGAAAGAATAAGAGAAATTTTGTGCTGAAATTGTTGCTGAGAATTTTCTTTAAGAAGAAAACAATAATACTATAGCATTCTACTCTAAACTGGACATAGATTCCAGGAAAGGTATTCCTTCAATATAAAGGAGTCCAGATTCAGTGAATGGCAGGATATGCTCATGATGATATTCATTATGAATTTCTATAGTATAGACTTTGATTATTCCCTGACAATTGCAAATGAAGTAGAGCCTCTGTGGATGAATAGACAAGAAATGCAATGTGGCAGAGAACTAAACAACAATGTATAAGAAAGGGATTACATTCCAGTGCCAAAAGCTAAGCCCTGAAAATGTACATACAGGTAACATTAAATGAACTCAACAAGCTATATTCAGGAATATATTTGAATATATAAATATATTTATGCAAGAAACAATAATTAGTGAAAAAGGCCATGCATTTGAAGGAGAACATGGAGGGTTTGGAGTGAAAAAACGAAGGAAGAAATGCTATAATTAAATTATAATTTCAAAAAAAGGAGTGGCATTAAAATTTATAAAAGACAAACAAACCAAACAAAAAGTATTTTGAGAAGAAAAAAACGTAATCTAATTTAGATGATGATGATGATGATGATGATGATGATGATGATATGTGTGTGTGAGTCACATAGGAAAGTCTAATTGTATGGGAATAAGGAAGTGTAGAGTGAATACTTTGTGAAAATTAGGTTTTACATTGTTATAGTTTGAATCTAGACTGTACTCTACAGATTCATGTTTTGACCTAAGATTGTGGTGCCGTCTTGAAGGCAATGGAACTTGTACAGGGTGGAGCATTGCTGGAGGAAGTGGAGTTTTAGGAGTTGGCTTCTGAAGGTAATGCCTGATCAAGGTTCCCCTCATGCTCTGTTTCTTGGTTGGCCCCATTTTGGGAGTCTCATACACATGATTCAAATGCCAATAAACTTGCTCATGCTATTATTTTTTACAGTGGACTAAAGGTTCTTAAGAAACTATGTTCAAATAATTCACTCCTTTAAGTAGTTTCAATTAGATGTTTTCTTACAGGGACAAGAGCAATAACTAATACAGATATATTATACCAACTGTATATTAATATCATCAAATTTAACTAAACTGAAATATTTGTTTAGGCAAAGATGACACTGTCTACTTCCTCATACTATGTTATTAAACATTTTTTTTGTCAATCTCTGTTTTAGATATTAGAGATCTAACTAGAAAGGCTCTCTCTGCCTGCTCATATGGAAACAAAAGAAAGGTAAATAGGAATAACAGAATTTACTAGTTTGGCACAAAATATCCACACAATTTCATATTTCACACGTAGACATCAAGAAATCTTACTTTCAGATTTTATGTTCTGGGATACAGAGAACATAGAATTAATCACTTAGTTTGCCTTGAAGCTTATGAAAGACAAATATTTGTGTGTAAATTCATATAGACAAGTTCAAATATATTTTAGTAAATGTGGAAGACAAATCATTTCTTGAGGGAGTTTCAGGTTAACTATGCTATAAAGCAGAATCAGGAATACAGTCTAGCTTAAAAGTGTTTATTGAATGACACATGCTCTTAGGATCAATCTCTCTAGAAACAGGATGTGTAGAGGAGGAAATCTGTGTGATAAAGTTGCCATGGCCTTAGTATTCCTGTGGAAACTCTGGGGATAGAACAGATATTGGGTATTGTTCTAATATGGGCTAAAATAGCCAGGAATTAATTTCTCACTTGTTAGTTAGCAGCCTGCTTTACACCCCATAGTGAGACAGTTTTCTAGAGTGGGGGTTCCTGGTAGCCCTTCCTGAATCAGGGACTGACACTGGAATGTTGTCTCCTGACTTGACCACACTTCCAGTAGCTGGACAGCAAGTCTGTTAATTAAGACACTGGGGTACTATATCAAAATGCTCTTGAATAAAGTGATTTTAATAGAAACTTGAACTTGGTGAATGAAGTTTGGAGTAGGCACAATTATGGATTATGGAAATGAATGTCAGATGAAATGCTCACTAAAAGTGTGTAGGGCAAAAAAAAAGGGGGGGGACAGAGGTTGATGGACATACTGGTTATATCTATATTTATTTCCTTTCTGGAAAAGTATCCCTTACCTGAAGAGTTCTAAGCATAAGACCCTTAGAAGGGCTTCAGATTGGTGGAAAAAGACATTCATCTATAAAAAGGGGAGACTTTGAGCCGATGAGACTTCGCTAATATTGTTAGGATTAAATACCACAGATAAGAATGTAAGCGTTCATTATATCAAAAAGTTCTGAATAATTACAATGATTCCTAAAAGTAGTAAGCCAACCAGATAAGGAAGTTAGAAGGATATTGTATGAGAAAGACATAAGTATCATAGCTGGTCTTGAGGATGTAAGGCGGCATTGAACCAAGGCACACATGAAATGTGTAGAAGCTGGAAAAAGCAAGTAAACAAATTCTATATAAAACATAGTTTTATATAGATATCAATACTTTTATTTATGAGATTCATGTCACATTTCTTACAGAAGTAAATGTAACATAGTAAATTTACATTATTTTAATCTAAGAGTATGTCACAAGAAAAATGAATTCTGAAATAAAGTTCCAAATATCGCCCACATTCAATTACTTAACATCGATTTTGATTGTTTTTCCTAGTGTGGGTTATTAAGAAATGGTGTTATGTAGCTTAGACTGCCCTCCAATTTTCTATGATGCTGGGAATGAACTTTAACTCTCAATCCACCTGCCAAGTGATGGGATTGTAACTATGCACTGCCATACCTGTCAGGATTTGGATAATGTCATACATGAGAATGTTTTTGTTCTGATTAATTGACCCTGTATATTTATTTATCTCTGTGACACTTGGGGATGATTGTACAACATTTGCATTACATGCAGCATATATATATATATATATATATATATATATATATATATATATATAAAAAA